>WEIT01000021.1:41130-134749 GCA_013389985.1 Dryoscopus gambensis
TGGGCGTGGATCCGCGGCGGCTGGCGGCGAGGGGAGCGCGGATCACCTCGGGCAGCGGCCGGCAGTACCTGGAGTTGGAGCTGGGCCGCGGGGCGCTGCTGGTGCGGGAGCGTATGGACCGCGAGGCGCTCTGCGAGCTGAGCCCCTCCTGCTTCCTCAGCCTGGAGTTGGTCATCGAGCAGCCCATTGAGGTGCACAACGTGGAGGTGGAGGTGCTGGACATCAATGACAACGCGCCGCGGTTCCCCCGCCAGGATTACCGGCTGGAGATCAGTGAGTCTGCCGTGCCCGGGGCTCGTTTCCACATTGAGAGTGCCCAGGACCCTGATGTGGGCACCAACTCTGTGCAGAACTATCTGCTCAGCCCCAGTCGCCACTTTGCCCTGGACCTTAAAGGCTTCCAGAGTGGCAGCAAACTCCTGGAGCTCGTGCTGCAGCAGCCACTGGACCGGGAGCAGAGTGCCCTGCAGCAGCTGGTGCTGACTGCTGTGGATGGTGGGGATCCCCCCAAGTCTGGTACGGCCCAGATCTCTGTGCGAGTTGTGGATACCAATGACAACCCACCTGCCTTTGACCGCTCCACCTACACCGTGAGCCTTCTGGAGAACTCCCTACCTGGCACGTTAGTGGTCAAACTCAACGCCTCAGACCCTGATGAGGGCTCTAATGGGGATGTGATCTATTCCTTCAGCAGCTACACTCCTCAGAAGGTGAGACAGCTCTTTAGCGTGGACCCACATTCAGGGGAGGTGCGGGTTAATGGCACTTTGGACTATGAGGAGGCGTCCTCCTATGAGATCTATGTACAAGCCACTGATCAGGGCCCTGTCTCTATGGCTGGGCACTGCAAGGTGCTGGTCAACATTGTGGATGCCAATGATAATGTTCCTGAAGTGCAGCTGACCTCCCTGTACAGCCCAGTGCCAGAGGATGCAAGGTCAGGAACTGTGGTGGCCCTGATGAGTGTCACTGACCAGGACTCAGGGCTGAACAAGCAGGTGAGCCTGCGCATTCCCCCCGGCCTGCCCTTCACTCTCAACTCCTTCAAGAACTCCTACACCTTGGTCACCCAGGGCAAACTGGACCACGAGAAAGCAGCAGCTTACAACATCACAGTTACTGCTACTGATTCTGGGAGCCCCCCTCTGTCCTCCCAGAAGGTGATCCATGTGGAGATCTCCGACATCAATGACAATCCTCCACGCTTCGAGGAACCTGTGTACTCAGTTTACATCCCTGAGAACAACCCCCTTGGAGCCTTCCTGTGCACTATTAAAGCCACTGACCCAGACGTTGCCAAAAATGCCTATGTGTCCTATTCTCTGCTAGATGGAGAGATTGAAGGGCTACCGGCCGCTTCCTATGTCTCCATTAAATCCGATAGTGGCAATATGTATGCTGTCAGGTCCTTTGACTATGAGACACTAAGGGAGTTCCAGGTGATTGTCCAGGCTCAGGATGCTGGGACCCCACCACTGAGCAGCACTGTCACTGTCTACATCTACGTGGTAGATGAGAATGACCATGCTCCACAGATTCTCTATCCTACCTCAACCAACACTTCAGCAGCCCTGGAGATGATCCCACGCTCAGCATATGCTGGATATTTGGTAACCAAAATTATAGCCATTGATGGGGACTCAGGACAAAATGCCTGGTTGTTCTTCTACCTGGTGCAAACCTCAGATCCGGGTTTGTTCAGGATAGAGCTCCACACTGGGGAGATTAGGACTACTCGCAAACTGGGGGAGGACAGCACCCCTACTTTCAACCTGACGGTGGAGGTGAGAGACAATGGAGAGCCATCGATGTCCTCATCAGTAGCCATCACTGTTGCTGTGGTGGACAGAGTTTCCAAAATCATCCCTGATAGAAGAAGACACTTTAAAAGTCCAAGCAATTACTCAGAGGTCACTCTTTATCTCATTATCGCTTTGAGCGCCATCTCCTTCGTTTTCCTTTTCACAATCATTGGGCTTACTATTATCAAGTGCTACAGATACAGTCTGTATGGGAGCTCCTGCTGTGCAGGGTGCTGTACGGTCAGAGAACGGAGCCCTGCTGATCTGTACAAGCAGGCCAACAACAACATTGATGCTAGATTGCCCCAAGGTTTAAAAGTACAGCCCCATTTCATTGAAGTGAGGGGCAATGGGTCTCTCACTAAGACCTACTGCTATAAGGCCTGCTTGACTGCAGGATCAGGAAGTGACACTTTCATGTTTTACAATACCTGTGGCCCTACAGGAACTACTGGTCCCTCTGCAGTGGTGACTGAGAGGCATCTGACAGGACAAAGTGGGCAGAGTGCACAAAACCTGATCATACTTAGAAATGACTCCATTACTCCTAATGAGGTGAGGCTACCTTGGTAAATGATCTGCACAGAGCTCTGAGCAAATCTGTACTCAAGCAGAGGTTCCAACTGGAAAACTCAGATGAAGCATTTTCCCTTAGGGGCTTGCTGACACTCAGCTATGAAGCTTGGTTATAATCAATCTAATCTATGCCATGCATTTTGTTTCCAGGTAAATACTGAGACTTTCAGGGTCCAGTTGGTAAGTTTGGTACATGCATCTATTGTTCGAGATTCACCTCATTTTTGCAGCATATGCTGTACTGAGTATTGCGTCCTTCCCTTTTCTCTTACAGGTCTAAAATTGCCTGCTGCTGCAGAGTGCTAGGGAATGACACATCTAGTCTTACAGTTTTGATGGTAAAACTCATACTGCAGGAGAAAAAATTAGTGATTAGCCTTGAAATCAAAAGGTTACTTTATGGCAGTTATGGATGTTTGTTGCTCTGCTGTCTTCATACCTGAGTAAATCTGTTGAATTTAGCAAAGCATATTATTGCAATGGTCTTACTAATGTGAGCATGTTTTAAGTTGTCTGAAAACTGCAATCCCTCCTCTGATAATGTTTGTTCTACCCAGTGCTGCATTTTTTGCTTTCCGGCCTCTGACAACCCAGTGACATCTTTGCAGAGAATTACAGCAAGTCACCATCATTAAGTTACAGAGTGACAACTTCTAACCTGCTGGGTTGCTATTGAAAATTGTTTATCACCTATGGTTCAACCAGCCATGTATTAACCTTTGCAATATTTTCCCACAGAGAAGAATTAAGGGTTGCTTTATGCTGGCGTGCAGGAAGCCTGCAAGTTGGCATGATCTGTGCAGTTTGCGTTTTACACATGTTGGGACTGAACTCAGAAGCACCCACAGGAGAGACTAATCCTGGTGCACAAAGGAAAATATTGCAATTACTGTGTGTTGTTTGTATCCCATAATTGTGGCAGGCGTCAGATCAGTTTGTGCATTAATGTGTGCTATGCCCCAGACGTGGGAAAGACAGGGAAATAACTGGTGTGATAGAAAGGAGCCTGACTTGTGTATCCTTGCCACAGAAATAGAGCTCATTTATTTATCTCTTTATACTTTCTCACATATGAAGATGTTAGCATCTTTTGCAACTGTTTTTTTGCTGAGCAGAGATGCCCGTATCTTAAGGGCCAGCAAGTCTTCCATAAAAATGCTTTTAGAGAGTAATGATCATCCATTCAACATTAATCCATTTTAAATTAATGCTCTGTTTTTCTGTAAATCGCAGTGTCAGGGTACAGGGGAAGTACTTTTTCTATCCAGTTTTTGTATCTTAAAATTTTTCTGAGTGTAATACAATGCCTGCAATGTGTTTGATATAGGAGGGAATATAAGACATGCTCTATGGCCGTGTATGCTGAAGAATCAAAGAGTGAAATACACACTCTGTATCTGATTTTTGGGGTGGGAGCATGTGCAAGAAGAAATGCAATAACTGAAAATGGCTTCACTTTGGATGCAAGAGCAGGAGGAAATCAGTTTAACAAACAGATTCCTGTCCCATTTTGAGACTCACTCCACTGAATGCAGTGAATTAGCAAGTTTTGATCACCAGGGCAGATCAGGCAGTGGCAGCAAAGCCAGCCCAAAGTTGGAGTACAAAAGCAGAGAGATGTATAGGACAAACTTGTGAATGCTGCCTGTGTGGAGTTGTCATCCAAAAGGGGAAGCAATTATTCAACTGGTTCTGTATGATTTAAACAGAGGTGAAGTTCTGACAAGTTTTACTCATCACAAGTTCTTTTCTTAGGTGTCTGCTTCTTAACCTGTCCTGTGCTAGGGCAGGCTATGAAGATGTATCAATTCCATGTGCATATGAGGAAATGGCTGAATGCAATGGCATTCACTAATTACTAGTTCCTAGCTAATTACATACTGATAATCATGTCTTTCTCCTGTTTCAAGCTTAGCATTTGCACTGAAGATGCCATCAATTGCTTAGCAACACCGAATTCCACTTTTTAAGGATAATGATCTTTGTATTATTAGATTTTCAGGGAACTGTGTTTCCTCTTTTTAGTTCAAGTGAACTTGGAATCAGCCTTTAAGAGCCTGTGCCTTCACTTGTGAGGCACAGCAACAGGCAGTGTTGTCCTTGCACTGATTTACAAAGTCACTCCCTGATCTGTGTTTTACTTTTGGGTAATATGGACAGGTCATTTCTTTCTTTTTTTTCTTCCACACAGTTTTTGGAAATGGATTTTCTACTGGTTGTTCACTGATGAGGATGGGACCAGGTGAATGGGTTTGCTATACATGGATAATCATACCTAGGTTTCACAGTGGCTAATATTTTGAAAATGTTGTTTATACAGTGAGAGGAAAAATATTTCCACGTTATTTGGGATTAATCTCAGTAATATTTGGGGCAATACGGTCTTTGCTCTTTTCATATTTGCTGGTGAGGTCAAAGATTCTAATAATTACACTAAGTTGTGACTATTGGGTCATTAGAGGGATACAGTAGAAGTGAAAACAAGTGCAGTAAGGTTAGGTAGGGACTTTTTTGTACCTGCTGAAGCTCTGACTGCTGCGTGACTATTTCTTTTTTACTGCCAGTGTTGTGATGGTGGAATGGAAGCTTGTTTGTGCAAGATAGCTGCTGCTTGTGTGTTCACCCTGCTTACCTGCACAGTCCTTTATAGGTTCATAAGGATGACTCAGACTGAGGGTGTTTTGTAAAAGAAGAAATGTCCTAATGCAGCTGCACAGAAAATCCTGGACACAGTTATTGCTGTCAGGAGGCTGGTGATAAGGGTGGCAGTGCGGGGTTAATGGATATTGCTCTCTCATCAGATAACTACTGCAGAGGGACCAGGCAGGCAGTGTAGGCAAAATGTAGAGGAAAAAAAATACCGTGGCTTCGTTTGTGGCACTGTGTGAGGTTATGGGCAGCCTGGATTCCTGTCTTCCGAAACAGGGGTGCACACAGTATGAAGAGATTTTGTGTGAAGCTGTGATTTTGCTCCTGGGCACCGCTGCAGTGATGACCTGTCATTTTCAGGAAGGGTTTTGGTGCTTTAGTCTGGAGTCTGTTTCCTCATATTCCTGTGAAGATGCTGAATGATGTCTGGGTAGTGTCTGCTCCTTGGTTCTTATTTTCATCATTCCTGTCTTGTTCTTACATCCTGTGCAGTTAAGCTCATTTCTTATGTCTTGCATCTCTTGACAGCCTTTTCTCTTCAATGCGGGAAATAACAATCAAACCAAAATGTTTAAACAGGAGTTTTCTGTCCCAGAAGGCAGCCTGGCACATTCCTAATGAGGAGTGGGCAGTCTGGATACTTGACAGAACTAGACATAAACTCCTTATATTAGACATTTCCATAGAACTAGATATAAACTCTTTATATTATACATTTCTTTGTACCCCTTCTTTTGTGCGGTGACACATGTGGCTGACAAAACACGATGTTTCATGTGATGTTCAGAAATAGAGCGTGTTGCTCTATGGACGCCTCTAAAGAAAGTGGAAATTCTGCACGTTGGTGGTAATAAGGCCCAGGAGATCCACTGGAGTTTTACAGCTGTTTGCTCTGCTTCTGGCACTTTCTCTGTGTTTTTCGCTTCAAAACTAGCTTGCTGAATGCATGGAAAAAAGAAAGCAACGCTTGAGTTGAACACATTTTGATACTGCTTTAAATGTAAGCATGTTTTGGAGTGTCTAAACCCCTAAGTGCCCAGTAACCCCACCGCATTGTTTGTAGCAGTCTGTCCAAGAGATTTCTCTCAGAGGATTTAAAGGTATTAGTGGTGGAATATCTTACAGTCTCAGTGCAGGAACTTAAGCCTTTAAGAAATTCTCCAGCCCTACTGACATTGAAAAGGTTAACTACAACTGTTTGGTTTTTTTGTTTAATGGCAATGTCTGAACCTGCTCAGCTAAGCAGGGACAGTGCTCTGTTCTTCAGGGCAGTCAGGCTTCAGGCCTCTGCTGTGCCAGCAGAAATTTACATTCAAGATTAAGCAGAGGTGTTTTCCTTCTCTTGGAACTCATTAAATGTACTTTACAGAAGCACTTGTCTGTTGCCTTCACCTCAGTATTCTCAGAGTTAGGAATGCAAACGAATATTCCCAGAATTTGGGCTTTTGAATTACACCCTTTTCCAGTTTCCTTTTTGATTTCTTGAATGATAAACACATATTTAAATAGTTGTTCTCCACATCAAGTTAATTCTAAACATTTACAGAAGGAAAGCAGGAATAGAAGCCTCTGTTTCCTCACACCTGTCAGCATTTTCTCCCTGGAAAATAAGCAGAGCCTTATGCGGTCAGAGGTTCTAAAAGGCTTTTATTATGGCTTCAAAGCAGATACATTTGATAAACATACCTTATGTCATTCTGTTGTGCATTTGTGTGGAAATCAGAATGAAGCAGGATGTTTTTAGGAGTCTCAGCATCTGGTAACTGTTTGTAAATATTAGATTCACACTTCTCTACTTCAAGCAGGTTTTCTTCTAGAAGTGGTTTTGTTCACTGAAGTGAAAGTTAGTGTTTGCATTGATCCATTGAATACAGGATCAGGACAATATTTTAAAAACTTAGAAATTTCTCCTATCCCAGGGACAAATTCTTTCTGTGGTGAGGTATTAGGAAAAAAAGAGAGGTGAGGAAAATGTTTGTAACGATACATTTTCAACTAAATTTATTCTCCATGAATCAATGAAATGATCCTTCGGTTAACCCACTTGAAAACAACTGTGTGACATTTTGCATGAGCTTTCTTGCTCCTAAGATGGCTCTGTTTTGCATTATACATTCACATTATCAGGCTTCCCAGGGTTGGTTGTTTATGACTAGTGACATTAATACTTGTGGTTATGTGGTTGGCAGAATGAACTCTGGTGCCTGGAAGAGCCAGCAGGAGCAAACTGGCAGCATGAGGTGTTCACCTGCTGCAGTGACAACCACTTCCATAGGCACCTGGATAGATTGTGACTCATCTCACACCTTGATGATGTGTGCTGTAACTGAATCAGAAAAAGCAGCTGATGGGAGAAACAGGGAATGGTTGATTACTTTTGTGCTGGATCGTGGGATTTCTTTCACCTCCTGACAGGACTGCTGGACTTGCTACATGGCCTCCAAAAATCCCTGAGGGAAATGGCAAGCTAAAATTACCTTAAACCTAGTAGAATGTGCTGGATTGTGAGAAACAGGGTCTTGTAATGAGTCGGGAGCTGGGGAGAGAAAAGGAACAGTATTGTCTTCATCAGCATTGTGTGACACAGTGAGAGTGTGGGGATGTACAACTGGGAAGCATCTGGCCCAGTTCAGAGCCTGAATTCCTCTTTGTGCTTCCTTTCTGGCCTCACGCTTCCCGGCCAGCTGTACCTTGTGTTGGTTTAGGACACAGCTGCACATCTCAGAGCCAGGACTGTGATGGGGCTTTGCAGAGGAGCCCACTGCGAGCTGCTGCAATCCCCCATCCCCTGGTGTTAGCGTTTGGAAAACATATAACCACACAAAGCAATTATGTGCCGGTGCTTTATTGGAGCACGCGGGGGCACAGGGGCAGCAGAAAGCCCAAATCAGGTGCCCGCCGCATACACGGAAGCCTCCGATTTTATATCTTCACGTTATGCATATTGATAATACATGTTAATTAACACACTCCCCTTAACTACCAAGTCCCTCACCATAGTTACTATCACAAGATCACACGAAATCATACCTATTCTCTCCCCTTGATGTCTTACCTGGACCCCCTTCATACTTGATTCGTTTTAGACAATTGCACCGGGATTTGAGTCGCACTCGATTTGGTTGAGACAATCACCTAATGCTGGCCATAGCAAGTTAACATTCTGTCCTAACGTTCTGTTCTCAGGCTATACCTCTTCTAACCACTACCTCCCCTCCTGATTACCCGTTTACAATTTGAAAATCATTTTTGACCTTATACTATCACTGGGACTGCCTGAGGACTCAGCTCTGCCTTGAGGTGGGCCCTGTGGTGTCCTGGCACAGCCGCTGCGTGCTGTGGGACACACTCGGCCGTGGGGCACGTTTCAGGGAGCGGGCTGGTGAAGGTGGACTGTTCATAGCCAGGGACATAAACCAACCCAAGCGTGTAGACTGTGAATTCCTGGTGGATTTTTAAGAAGCAACATTACTGCATCTGAGCTGGGGAAAGATATTACTGAACAGGTTTGCTTCTTCTACTGTGCCACACTTCTACTATTGGTCATGCTCTGTTGCTTTTCTAGTCCAGTCTCACTTAGAGGTGTGTTGAAACAACTTTTCTCTTATGGCCAGAGAAACTGAAAGAATTACAGTCTGTAGCAGAATAAAAGGAGAAGCCAATTATGATGACAAAATAGAAATTTCACTGATTTTGTCAATTGCAGGGCGCTGACCTGTGGTAACACAAGTGTGGGACAAATGTGCCTCTTGCTGAGCTCTGAAACCACCCAGTGAAGCAGCAAGCACATGGTAAAACTGGGTGAAAATAGGTCTGCACAAAGGCAGACTGCTGCCCAACTGCCTTGTGCTCTTGTTCTTCCTGTAATGACTTCAAAAAGAAGTCACAGATACTGGCTTTTTTCATAGTTAAGAAAAACCCCAGCCCCTGACAGTCAGCTGTGGCAATGGATCTTTCCACCTCCAGAGTACATTTTTCTCATCCTCCTTCCTTCTTCTGCTCCTCTGGGAACAGCACTACAGCCCTCCCTAAAGAGTCATAGCCAGGAGAGAATAGCCACAACATGCCAGAGCTTCTGGATAGCAACCCTTGAAAATACCAGTCTCCTAATTTCTCTTAGATTGACATGGGGAGTCTTGGTCCATGCATATGAAGTGAATAAATGATGAATTTCTAATTAATTAGTTTCTCCTGACATCATCACCCATTTAAGATCTGATGTCCCATTGCAAACAGAACATAAATTTTTTTCTTCTAGCCGAGAGCTGGGAAGCTCTCATCCGAAAACCAAAAGTCTGTGTACTGTGAGTGAGTGGTTGTTCTCCTCTTTTCTCACTCCTGCCCAATTCGTGTCAGACTTTGTCAGTGCTTTGATGTAATCTCACTTTATCTGTGTTTTGCCTGGGACTGTGGTAGGATTCCTCCTCCTCACGTTGCCTACAAGCCTGTACAAGTTAGTAACCTGCACCTCTCAAATGGCAAAACAGAGCAAAGGGGCTTTCCTCCAGTCCAGCAGTTCCCCTGCAATAAAAAAAAAGCCCCAGCAGAAGAAAAGCCAAATCTTCTAGTGTCAGCACCCTTCATACTCAAGAAAGGCAAGCTCAGGAGAGGATCTGATCAGTGTGTGTTGTTCTCTATCCTCTTTCATTGAATGTTACTACGTGGTTGACTTTGGAGTTGCTTTGACATCCCTGGGACTGGGGCCAAAACAGAGTTAATCAGAAAAGACTAGAACCATGCATAATGGGCTTCTTGTCAAACCACTTTCTGCTGAACTCAGCAGAACCTGAGCATGACAGAGGACAGGGGGCTAAATGGGAAGGAAATTGCTAGCACAGATGTTTAATGTGTGGTTGCAAATAGCAGCCTCCTCCCTTTTGTGTAACTCCCACCATAAAGAATACTCGTGTGTGCATCATCCAAGAGCATCTCAGTCTTGAGTGATGCTGGACCTGGGAAGTATGGTGATAGAGCAATACTGTAAGTTGTAATTGCTCCATTTTTGTTTGAATAAAACCTATTGATCCAGGGAAAAGCATACGCCAAACCTCAAGAGAAACGACAGAGTTGGCTTTAAATAATTCAGAACATTCAACACTTTCTTTTTCTCTTTCAAGTAATGGGGTCAAATTCATTTCTGATCTGCCTCCAATAATTTGAAGAGAATTAAACCATTACTGTCATTTATTATTTGTGTGTTTGGCACTGTGCAAGACACATCAGGAATGAATGTAGTCCATTATGTTTTTGGACATGAGTTCTGTCTTTGAATTCCAGTGCCTGAACTTAAGCACTCACTACACTGTCACCTACAGAACAATGTTTTTAGTATCCTGGGAAATAACCTTGGTATGCCCTCAGGGCTTAATTTTAAGGGACCTGAGCTCACACTCACTGGCTGTAGTTGAGAATTATAGTGACACTCCCCTGACAATGCAAAAAATATTTTCTGGAGCAATTTTTGATCAACAGAGGATTTCTTAATTATCTCCCTATTTAGCAAGTCATGGTGCAGCACATCAGCATGTGCTGAGGTTTGCTGGTCAAAGGGTATTGCTGGCTATTTTCCCCTTCTACCTCTTATGCCCTCTCATGAATATGGAGAATCTAATAGGTTTTGGTACTATGAACATGTCTGTCCTTAATAAAAGACTTGCTGCAGTCTGCACATCTGATACCACCCATTGCAGTCCTCTGCAGTACACCAAATTCCAGCAGAAACCTCACTGCCCCACATGTCCCCCTCACAGGGAGCATTTTTACACCCTCAGGCAGACACTATTCAGTGCAGGAGTTCCAGTTTCCTCACCTTATCAGGTAAACAAACAACGTATTTCTGGATTTATGATGTTGGGTTTTTATCCTATGCCCAAAATGTTGATAAATGCGTGAAATAACTTTCCACCAGTTTGCAGCATTAAATGTTGTTCCACAGAGATCACCTCTAGCCAAAGGCCTTGGCATGCAGACAAGTTTATTACTGAGACACTCCCTGTGTGCCCATTTGGAAGTTTCTTTAGATTTGCAGAAAGATTTGGCTATTCAAAAAAAAAAAAAGAGTATATCCATATCAGATTTTCAGACAAAGTTAGCCAGATGCAGATGCTTTTCAGCACGTTTTACTGACACTAACAGCATTGTCCTGGGCTTTTGTTTCCACAGCCAAAACACCCCAACCCGGACTGGCGCTACTCGGCATCCCTGAGGGCAGGAATGCAAAGGTATGTGTAGTGTTTCTGCAGAGAAGGGGAATTTGTCTTTTCCCTCTGTGAAAAGGACAGTTTCTTCTGATGCCCTAGACTGATGATATCTATGCTGAGATGGAAAGCACCTGAGTTCTGCTGCTGTCACTTCCAATCTCCACCTGCTGCAGATTCAGTCTGACTTGCATCTTATGCTGTTATTGCACTGCTGTAGAGCTGTGCTGTTCCTTCTTTTTACCTTCTGCTTTTGTATCCATTGACTGTCAAGGCATAATTGTTCCAATTATTGAATCATTTAATTGCCCTTATATACTTTTTGTTTATTTTAAAGCTCCCTGTAATCATCAGTGCTGATGTTTTGATAGGCAGTCTGCATTTCCACCTTCTTGTTTCTCATTACCATAAAAGTAGCTGCTCCTGCAGCAGGTTTGTTAACCACATGGTGCAATCAAAAAGATTAATACAGTTGAAAGGACTTTTGGAAGATATGAGATGGATTTTCAAAGAAGGAAAAGTGAGGCTTTTGTCCAAATCTCTTTAGGCATCTTTGAAAATCCACTGCCTAATATCACAAGCAGTCTGCTATCATTTCCCACTCAGTACACTTGGAAAAAGAGAATTAGACTAAAATTGTTTCTGTAGAGCCTAAATCAAGCAGTGTTTTTGCTCTCCCTAAGCAGACTAGAAAACTGGTTCTATATTCAGGTGTAATCTGATGAGATTAATGAGATTCCCATACAGGTTTAGCTGCAGTTATGAGGCTGCAGTCATTCCTAGTGGCATCACAAAGTGCAGGATGGTGTGAGTTTCTCAGAATTGTTGGTGCAGTGGTACCTTTGTCCATTATCCACAGGGCTGAAGGGTCTTTCTAAGATTGAAGTCCTAAATTCAGATCACCTGTGCTTCACGTGGGTGAGGACACAGAGTGACTCCCAACTGACTTTGAGATGCTGTGTAACAAGGAATCTAAACCTCAAGGACCAGAAAACAAAGGAAGACAGAGCAAGCTTGACTTTGTGGCCTACTGGGCAAGCTGTTTTCTTTCTTTCATATTCCTGCTGTGACTTTCAATTTTTTTTGTAATCCATAACTGCAAAATCAATGAACAGTGTGGGGAGCAGGATCCTGAAGAAGGAATTCTGCCTACCTGAGCACCTTCTCTGCTGCTCCTGAGTCAGGCGTGCTCTTGTGGATCCACATTCCTTTCTATAGAAAGTACAAGATCTTGTCTGAAGCTACTTGAACAATTAATGAAAAGTAAGAGCTTGTTTAAAACCATTCACCCCACAAGACTGATGGGGCCTTCCTGGGAAGTTGTACGTGTTCCTCTGCTCTCTCATATCCACAGCCCCTGTCCTTACCTAAATTCTCAGGTTCTGAGCACCTGTGCCCTGCCCAGCTGATGGCTTTCATAAAATGCTGATTTTTTGTAAAACTTGTAGGAATTTGGTACCCTTGATGTCTGCCACATTTGGATGGAACAGCCCCTTAAGTTCAGCTGGAAGAGTGAAAGGGAGTGCGGAGCCAATGAGCAGAGACAGGGGCACAGTCACAGAATCCAGTTTCTCTGAAGGAACTGCATATGAATAACATGCTTAGTTTTGTATTAAAAATAGCTGATTTTTTTCTTTTCCTTCCATGTAAGGTGCAAATTGATGCTTTCAATGCCCAGTGCTCATGAGGTGACACTGTAAAATTTGCTGTATTCGTTTTTGCACTTGAGAAAATGTATTTCTCTTCCTGAATTGCTCACGAGAAATGTGCAGTAACCCAGGAAGGTGGGATCTGCTAAGATGGCATAATGACAGAAGCTCAGAACTAACTCCACCAACTTTTTCATCATTCCTGGAACGTTGCTACATCCTAATAGCAAAGATGTGTCACTTCCTTACTAGTGACTCGCAGTCAATGAGAGCCAAGCGTCCTGCAGCTGTGTTTGCTTTGTAAGTTATTCCACAACTGGGTTTTAGTAAATAATCAAAGGTATTTTTTGCAAGTCAAAACAGCTGCTTCTCGTGCTGCTAACACCGTGCAATACTGTAGGAGTAGCTGCACCGTGATAAATAGTTATGAACTTTGAAGAGTAGCAGGAAAGGGAAATGCTGTGAAGTCCAGGGCAGAAGGGGACTGTATAATCCAACTGTGATCTTTGCTTATCCAGTGCTGTGCATATGGAGGAGGCAGGAGTCCTGCGGGGAGGAGCAGCAGGGCCTGATCAGCAGTGGCCAACAGTCTCCAGTGCTACAGCAGGTAAGGATGTGGAAATCCAGAGTATTTGTGAAGAACTAATGTTAACTGCAGTAGACCTCCTAATGCTTCTGCTTAATTTTTCCTCTGTTTTATATCTCTGAGTGAAGACCCTCAGATGAGCTCAGCTGGTCAGAGCGTGGTGCTAATAACCCCAAGGTTGTGGGTTCAATCCCTGTATGAGATATGAGCCATTCACTTAAGAGTTGGACTTGATCCTTGCGGGTCCCTTCCAGCTCAGAATATTCTGTGGTCTGGATATAAAGTTCTTGTAAATTAATCTGTGGAATCTAAATAGATGGGAACAATAAAGCATAAAATACGTATTTTTCTTTACTCAGTCTCAGATGAGCACTGGAGATAAGAGTCCTTGGTCCCAGATTTCACCCTGCTTTTGGAGGTTACAGGTTTGTGTAATGGCATTATGGAACAATGGTTCAGTTCTGATGTGTGTATTCAGGTGTGTGTATTCCAGAGCCGGTTTTCCCTCCATTTCAAAAGAGCAGTAAAACTGGGGTAGGAGCTTATCAGTTTTCCCTTTGTTATTTTTACAAAGCCAGTAAGTCTCTTTGAATGTCTCTTCTCATTTCACTTTTCTGTGGTGAAATCAGACCTAGTTTTTTTGCTAGATATTTTCATTCACTAAAACATGATGATGGAAACGAAAATGTTATTTATTTGTCAAAATACATTACAAAAAGCATGATTTACAATGTAGCTTCATTTACTCTGTCACTGACTGATGACTTCACAGCAGACAATAAGAATTGGCAGAAGGTTTGCATGGAGTTTAGAAAAAAAAATCACCTGGATGTTTTGCAGTGCAGACAAAAAAAAAGTCCTCACTTTTGATTTTGAAGCAGGAGTAATATAGAGACATAGAGGAGCAGTCAGACACTTTTTTGAGCCGTGTCCAAACTAAACTGTAAACTCAGTGGATGCCCTGTGTAGGGTGGTGAGCCCTGGCAGCTCTGTGAGCACTGTCAGTCAGGAATTCAAATGAGGAGTGATGCTCATATCACAAAGGCAGCTCAAATGCTGGGGAGTGGGGTCTCCAGCAGAAAAGGTGATCGTTGTTTCCTTTATTCTTTTTGGTACAAACCTTTCTTTCCATTTAAATGGGAATTTCACCTGGATAAAGGGCTAAGGAACAACCTGAGGATTTGCAATCACAGTTACAACATCCAAAAATTAACGGTGCCCAGCAAAACCTGCACTGGTGCTGGAGAAGGGTTGTTTACAGAAACAGACTTGGAAATTCATTTAATATATAATGGGGCCCTAGGCCATGGTCACCTGGGGTTTGTGTGCCCTTCCTGGTGTTGCAGGCTCTGCAGGAAGACACAGCCTTTGCAGAACGTGAAGGGTGTGTGGCTGCTGAGCTTGCATTTGGAAATGTCACCACAAGAACACTCTAACCTTTGCAAGGGGCTCCCTCAGGCTGTCGGCTGCGCCGCTCATCCTTGGCTGAGCACTCAGCGTATGGCCTTATACCAAGTTCAGTATGGATGCAAACCTTCTCCCGGGTGTTTGCTTGCTGGCACTGCCAATTTCCAAGCACCTGAATGTAAGTGCAAAGGTGGGATGGCTCTGGCATCCGAGAAGGACCACTGACATCTGGGTCCCAGAGCCCTGTTCCATTATCTGGAGTCCTGCTTGCTATTGTTTTTCATTTATCATTTTATTTATTTATCATTCATTATGTTTATCATTTTAGACTTGCTTTGGGAACCTGAAAACCTCTTTGTTTGAGCAGCAGTAACCCTTGGCTCTTATTGCTGCTTCCCTCCATGACTTGTGAGGCACTTGTGCAATGAATGCATCCCTGCACAAAGAAGATTGTTTTGTTCTGTCTTTGTCCACTCCCAAGGGATTAGTGACCCTGATATTACACTAATTAGGCTTTTTTTTTTGGTAGTGGATTTCAGATAATATTCTCCTCTCTTTGTGACCAAAAGCTATAGATATCCCTGATCATTAATAGCAAACAGGTGTTTCGTGGAGAAATCTCAGGATTAATGGTTGTGTTAGCTTTGGTAGCCTCAGCACATCACATATTTAGCAAATTACTACCACTGGTTTAGAATCCTGCCTATAGTTTCCCACAGATATCCCTTTCAGTGGTTCTTTCTTTTTTTTTTGGTTTAGGTTCAAGACCTGTAATAACAAGTCAAGAGTTAAATCAGTAAATCCTTGATTCCTAATACATAGCTGAACTAAAACATCGCATATTTTTCAGCAAATGTGTGTTGCCCAAGCAAAACCTGGTCCTTAGTTGACTGACATCACTCCTGTTGACTTTATTGCATATTTCATCCGTGCAAGGGACAGTGAATCTGGATGTGACATTTTTCAATTGTGTTTGCATCTTCTTAGGCACCAGTCCAACAGACTGTGGGGTTGCAGTCTGGAGACTTCCAGGTGAGGTGGGACAGGAAGGTTCAAACTCCCTCTGGCTTGGAGTTGAGCTCTCTGGGGCATCTTGTGAGTCCCCCACATGCTATAGTGAGTTCAGGGAATGAAGACAGATTTCTGGTTTCCTTTGACAGTTTTGACAATTCTATCAGACTTTATGTGACCACTAATCTGAGTGAACTCTGCTTTTTTGATCACTAACTCAGAATAAATGGAGCTTGATTGGCAAAAATGGTGACAGCTCATAACAGCAACTAAGATGAACAGAAATTTTGCTCTAGACCTAAAACACTGAAGATTTCTGAATAAATCAGACTTATGAATAATTCAGAGCTTAGAGTTAGTAGGCATTAGACAAATCTGTGTGTATTTCTCTATGCTGCTGGGTCCAACCTACAAAACAGAACTGGTGAAATGCAAATGCTTCACAAAAACAGTCTAAAGATGCTTTCATAGCACATGTGAGACTCGGGAGAACAATAAGGATTTGTGATGAAAAACAGTCATGAGAAATTTCAAATCCTGTATTCAGTGTAGACTTTATATAGTAAATAAGGCACTGGGCCACACACCGTATGTAGAGGGGGGAAAATAAAATACATCCATTCAGAGAGTTCTGTAAAAGGTGAAAGGATCTCATGATAATATCTGCTTCTGAAATCTGTAAGTGTGTAGGTGAAGCTGTGGGTGAAATACTGGCATCTCTGAAGTCCATGTCAAACAGCCCACGGACTTTCAGGAAATTAGGATTTCAGTGTCTACCCTTACAAATGCACAAGGGACTGAAATAAGATTGCCTCGGCAAATGCCATCCTAAAATACACTAATTTTGTACTTCTGATTTTGCGGTGGTAACATTCTTCTAAATATATCTGCTATTTCTTTTCCCTTTCTCAGGGAATTAGCTGGGGAGGAGAGGTGGTAACCCTGTTCTTTAAAGCTCCAGTAGGCCAGTGTCATTCCTGTGCTGGGGCCTCAGAGTTGGATGCAGTGCAATTATTTTAGCAGAGCCTGCCTGCACTGCCTGGGCTCTCCCAAGGAGGGGAGGGCAGCAGACAGAGCATCATGGGCTGGCTGGGAGCACTGCAGGAAGAAATTTTTCCCTGGGAGGGTGGGCAGGCCCTGGCACAGGGTGCCCAGAGCAGCTGTGGCCGCCCCTGGATCCCTGGCAGTGCCCAAGGCCAGGTTGGACAGGGATTGGAACAACCTGGGATAGTGGAAGGTGTCCCATGGCAGGGCAGTGGAACAAGATGATGTACAAGGTCCCTTTATACAAAGCTCTTTGCACCCCACCACCCCAAATCTGAATCTTCCAGCATTTGTCTTCTGAAATTTGTGTGTCTCACAGCTTTCTCAGTTTTATTCAGCTTTTCCTGCTGTTCCTTACTTCCTGCCTGTGAGCTTCTCACACGTGCCATGCCAGCTAGGGATATTCCTTGCCTGTATACCCCTAGACTGCCCTGGGTTTATGCTGGGAACTGCTGTTTCTCTAAAATAGATTTGTATTGTTCTCAGAAAATGGTTCCTGCTGCAATCACCTGGAATGCAGACAAGGTCCATTGGTGGGGCATGAGATGCAGAGTAAGTGATGGGTTCTGAAAATTAAATGTGAAACAACTATTAATATCTCAAACAAACAAAATTGCCTGAAAGGTAAAGTCAGTCTTCCTAGGGAGTTTTGTACTGCTGCTTTGGGGTGGAGTGCTGTGAACAGAATGACTGTGAAGAAAGGAGAAGGGTTCTTGTGTGGATTTTAAGAAAAATTGCCAAGAATGCCATGATAGGGAAAAAAAAATCATTATAATTATCCACTGTTCGTTGTGGCATTCCCAATTCTCTGTTTCACAGACTACTTTGGATGTCAAGCAAGTAAATCCAACCTGAATAAGAATATTGTATCTGAAAGAGATGCTTTGTCCCAATGAAACTGTGATAAGGGCCCCGATGAGATACAGGATGATTGTGTAAGGAGGAGAGATCTGAGCAGAGAAACATGGGGGCATGAGAGGGGATGCCAGTGAAAATCTCGTACAGAAAAGTGAGCACAGAGGATCTGGGAGAGAAAAACAACTGGAAGAAAGGCCAGGAGGTCTGCAGGAGGCAGATGGCTCTGGGAATGGCACTGGGTCGATTTTTAAGTGACTACTGAGCACAGGTCACTGGAAGAAGATTGGCACACTGGGGTTGGGTAATAGATAGTGATGAGTGGGACAGAGCTGCACTGCAGTTGTTCTTTTCATGGAATGACCATTTGACATTGTCTGCATCTTGGAGTCTGAGAAACATCAGCACAGAAGGAATGAGAAGTATTTTTGGAGGGGTGTTGACTCTCACTGTTGGAACAGACATTGTTCTTGAAATCAGGCAGGCATTACAGTGGAAGGGTCCCACAGTGCTGTCACAAAGCTCTTGGCCACGGAATTAGTCTTCTAAAAATCCAGTTTAAAGAGAAAGAGCGTAAGAAAATAACTCAGAGGGTGATGAGACTTAAGTTGTAACATATTTCATGCGATACAGCTTTACACTGTGGCTGTAAGTGGAGGACAATTTCTTCCTAAATGTCAGTGAGTTTCTATTCACCTTCTTCAAGTGACCTTCCTCATCTACAGAAAAAGAGTGTGATTAAGACTCATCAAGCAGTCACTGCAAAGAATGTGAGGGGCTGAAAGTGCTGTTTCTTTGAGACTGTTAAAGGTTAATTTACAAATAACAGCAGAGAACACTGCTCTGTCTTAGCTTTAGAAGTTCATTGATTAAAGCTATAAAAGATAATAACTAATTAGCAACCCAGAATACAAAACTGGGTTCTTGGTTTGTTGCAGAATGCTGCAGCTGTTTAAAATGGAAGGAGCTTGAAAATGAAGCTGTGAATATCTATAGCCTCTTTCTATTTTTTAAATTGATAAGCAGTTTTCAATGGAATTTCATAATTCCAACCTTCAAACCCAGAAATAAATAGAAAGCAAAGTATCAGCCTTAAAATTCATCACTTTAGTGGTCTAAGAAACAATGTGATAATATGTGTAATATTTTAAAGAACAAAATTGGGGAAATACTATTTTTTTTTGAACAACCTAGTTATTTACGTTTCTCATGAAAATTAGTCTTCAAACCAGTGATTTAATAAATTCCCAAAATGAAGGTCCTAAGCAGCTCCTAAGACTACACAGGAAAGTATCACAGAGATTTGGTTCACAGCTTCTTGTATCACGGAAAAAATCATCCCCATAAAGCACACTAAAGTAATTATTTGAAGCTGCAGTATCTATCAGCTCAGTGGAGTCTGGGGAAGGAAATGGAGCCAGCTTACTTCTCTAGATGCAGTGCAACGACATAAACTGAAGCAAAAATAATCTGCAAGGGCTACTTAAGGCTAAATCCCTTTCTTTTATTTTATGTTTAGATTTTGGTCATTGAATTCTCAAGTCAGTTCCAGCCAGTTGCTCAGACCTTTGACGTGATGTAGAGTCCTCAGGTTTGCCCCTACTCCCAGAACATTTTATGCCCAGGACATTCCCTGCATACTTCCTGTTTTTTGGCTTTCTACTTCTGCTTACTCCATTTTCACTCCTTTCTTGTTACCTGTCTGGTTTGCCGAGTATGTACCTCTCTCTTTCTGATTTTTCTTGTTTATTCCTTTCATCTAATGACTTTGGTCTCCTCCTGCTCATCTGTCCACTGTCTCCCCTCTGTATTGTTATTTCAGGAATGTTGAAATGTGGGTCACCAGCTTGGCCCCACGTCACCTTTTCAATATTTCATACTGAACTAAGAATTTTCAGGGACAAATGCTTCTCATTTTCACAGCCTGATGGAAGCTGGAGAGGACTGAGAATTTCAAATGCTACTTGGACTGAAGAAAAGCATTTTGAAATCAAAAGGATTTTTCCAAAAGAACATGTCAAAAATACCTATTTTTATGACGTACTGGTCATTATTTTTTAAAAGCTGATGACTGTTATGACCAGGAACTCATGTGCTTCACCCCATACAAATTGTGGTTGAACCAGCACTTTGGGCTTTCAGTATTTGGAGTCAGGACTGGGTAAATTAATGGGTTAGTTTAGATTTCAGTTCAGCTGAGTGAGCAAAGAAAGGAGGGGGTGATAGATGGTGTCATACAGAAACTGCAGTCATGACTTGGCTAAAGTTAAATTTACTTTCTGTTAATTTATTTTCCTCTTAGCTGCAAAACCCTCATGACTGACCTGAAATAGTGCTTGTGATCTTCATCAAGGGGTCCATTATTTTTCAGCAGGGTGTACCAAGTAAATGAGATGACACGGATGAGAGGTTTAATAGCGTGTAATACCTAAGTCCTTGAAGGCTCAGTGTAAGGAAAAAAAGATAGGGCTCACCAGAATTTGGAAAAGGCTAATGCTGGAAACTTCTAAATTGTGTGGTCTCTTTGACTTAATGTATTTCAGTAAGACTTTGTGTTAATTTTGCCTGTCAGAGAGGATGGTGTTGGAAGAGTTTATGTCTTCATGTACAGTGGCAAATTCTTGATTTCACCTGCTGCAAATATTTTGAGAAGAATTTACTTTTCTCATTAGGCCCAGGCAGTGCAGAATGCATTTGTGCATCTCATCATTTAGTGCAGTCCCTGTGTGTGTGCATCCTTCCATCTGGATTGGGGCCACGCTGGTCCCTGACTGGAGCCAGCTGTTGAATTTTCCCAGCTGGCGATGAAGCCCAACTTCTGATCCCCCCATGGGGTGATTGTTTCAATGCAGGTTCCTTAAAGGTAGGACTGATAGCTCCAGCTGAGATGTTAATAACCCAGGGGATCTGCAACATTTCTAAAACCAGGAATGAAGTAAGAGTAAAGGGGGCAAAAGGTAGAGGTTTTCTGTGACTGAAGAAAGTCTTCTGAAAGTGTGGACAAAAGCTGCTGCAGCTCCAGACTTCATCACGTAAAGAACTGATAAAGAGATTTTACCTAAGCAGTTTATCTGGCTATAATTTCTATATTTAGGCACTAGGAGAAAGTTTAATAGCAATAACTCCTTGTCTACTTAATCCGTCCTTTCCTCTAATAATCTTTTTGCTTCCTCAAAATGGAGGTTAAATTTGCGCTTAAAAAATAAAAATATTTCTCACAACTGAGAAAAAAAATAAAAGCGGGAGGGCAAATATAACATTTGCCAGATGATGTGATTAGTTCTTAGACATCTGGTAGGAAATTATTTTATAAAGATAATAAAGTCAGATTTTCAAACCTAAGCAACTTTTTCCGCTGTCCATTGCTTTAGCATGTGGTTCTTTGTGATCTTGGTAACAATACCACTGAGTTTGCCTTGTCTGCCCACTGGTAATATTTTGTAGCTACACAGAAGACATAGATTTTGATTCCTGTCTTTATTATTTTCTCAGCAGTTTCAATAAATAAATAGAAAAATCACTCCCTTGCCGCTGTACTACCTTGGGTTGTGATCTTGTCAGAACTTATAAGCCAAACAAGTGTTTATCTGGTCAGTACTTCAGGGAATTGATGGTAATCAAATTGTTTCCACTTGAGGTTACAGCTGCTTTATTTTTTCCCCTGTTGTGCCTCGCTTTTGTGTGCATGGTTTGGGGGTTGTTTTTTATTTCTTTCCCTACTGCTGTGGGCTTAATTTTATTCTATTTAGATTTTTTTTAAAGAAAATATACTCAAGTAAATGTTAAAACAACCTATGGTATTTATGATCCCAGATGAATTTTAACCCTGTTATTTCTTGCAATATACAATTCACTATCTGATAGAAAACAGATGGATAAAATAAGGATATTTCTAAGTAATCCTAAGAAATTCTGATCTGGAATGTATTTATATTGCGAGTGATGGAAGCAGAAAAGAGGTTGAGGGAATCCAGACCACTCTGTGATATTGAATCTTCTCTTAATGGGTGTCTGCCTGTGTGCAGCACTTTGCTGTACGCAAGGGTCATGAATGTATTTTTCATGTGTTTATTTTTGTAAGCAGGCATTGCTTCAGCGTCTGTTGTTAATGTTGCAGTGTGGTGGTGCCTCTCGGGTCAGGCGGTGCTACACAAAGCCCATACAAACAGCAAAGGACAAGCCTTGCCTCAAGGAACTTGCCACTGACATGAGTAGGGCAGACAAAGTCTGGGAACACGAGGGAAAGGACATGTTTGTTATCCTGGCTTAAAAAGAGGAAAACTAAGTACAGGGAAATTAAAATTACTCTCATCACAGAGTCCTCTGTGGGGCTGTTGATCAGCATGCACCTGGCCCAAAATGCTCTCACTGCAGCAGGAGTGAATGAGGAATAACAGCACCGTGAGGCTGTTTTGGGGCTCTCCTTCCCTGCTCCTTTCCGACCTGCTGAGCCATGGAGAGTCCATTAGGTCAGGACTTCCTGAACACTGTGCAGTTATTGTTCCAGCCCTCCCGTTTCACTGCAGTGCTTACAGCCCTTTGCCTGTGAGGTGTGACCTTTAGCAGCTCCCAAGCCCTGCTTTTAAAGAGGCAGGCAGAGGCTGCTGCACGTTCCTCTGGGCCCTTGGAGAGAGACTTTGTACAAGAGCACAGAGTGACAGGACAAGGGGGAATTGCTTCACAAAGACAGAGGAGGTTTAGATTAGATATTAGGAAGGAATTCTTTCCTTTGAGGGTGGTGAGGCACATGTTGGCCAGGGAAACTGTGAATCCCTGTCCTTGGAAGTGTTCAAGGCCAGGTTGGATGGGGCTTGGAGCAACCTGGTCCAGTGGAAGGTGTCCCTGCTGATGGCAGGCAGGTTAGAATGGGATGGTCTTTAAGGCCCCTTCCATCCCAAGTCATTCCATGATTCTGTAATGATGTTTCCCTCTTTTGAACCTCTCTAATCTCTTGGCTGTACCCTTGTTTTGTTGAGACTCCACAACAGAACAGGGCTGCACAAGGCAGAGAAAGCAATATGTGCATGTTTTTCCAGCACACATTCTGGCTATTTATGTAACATCGACCTAGAGATGCTGATTTTACTTCAAGAGCTAAACCCTGAACTCATTTGGTCGTTACTTGTGTGCACTTGGAGGGAGTAATGAGAGATGTAAAACAGCAATAGCAGCATGCAAAGGCTTCCCCTTCATTATGGGGATTTAATTCTCAGAAAATCAAGGCTCTGGCTGTGGAGGAAATGAATCTGAATGCAGCTTCTCTGCTCTTGTCTTATATAATTACACTCAGCCATCCCTAAAAGCATCCCCTCTTAGCATGCACACGCAACTAGCAGAATAAATGGGTTGATTAGGAAGCAAAAAAAACCACACCAGAAACCCTTTGTGGTCTTGTGGAAATTGTTCCTATGTGTTTATGCTGAGAAAAAGAGTGTGCTTCATCTGTTTGCACAGGTAGAGAGAGAGAGGTTCAGAGAACACTTGGTGTAGCCTGAATGTCCCCACTCAGCATGCAGTGTTGGGGCCAGATACCAAGAGGTGACCAGAACAAACCAGTTAACAGCAGCAGGCCATCCCACAACAAAGCTGTGGAGACTGGAGCTGGAACAGAACTGACTGAGAGGGATGTGAATATGATGAAATTAAATTGCTTCTATTTTTATTGAGTTGGTTACTAGGAACAGGGTAAGTGCTTCAAAAGAGTGAGGGCATCGAGTGACAGGACAAGGGGGATTGGCTTCAAAGGTAGAGTAGGTTTAGGTTGGATGTTAAGAAGAAGTTCTTTCCTGTGAGGGTGATGAGGTATTGACACAAGTTGCCCAGAGAAAATGCGGCTGCTTTATCCCTGAAAGTGTCCAAGGCCAGGTTGGACGGGGCTTGGAGCAACCTGGGATAGTGGAAAGTGTCCCTGCTTATGGCAGGGGGGTGGAATTAAGTGAGCTTTAAGGTGCCTTCCACCCCAAGCCCTTCTATGATTTGCTGTTTGTGTCCCAGCTCTGTCTCATGCCTGTCTCACGTGACTTCTTTTTGGGCTGTTCTGAAAAGGAGTCTTTGAAAAAGCAAGGTTTGTTTCCTGACAAGCAAATCCTGTGCCGGTGGATTCACAGGCTCTCTTGTGGCGTGTGTCCCATCCTGTAGCATAGAGAGAGGTGGGATTTGAGGGGCTGCAAAGGGAGTTCAAACTCCATTTATAGGTCAGAGCTCAGGTGTGTAATACTGAAGCACACGGAAAACAGGCTGCTGTCCAGGCCGGGAGTGGCACTAATTAGATACCTAATTGTGCAGCTAATCTCCTTAGGCTCACTTAGACAATTAAGGGCAAGAGAGGTCCTCTGCCCTTCCCTCTCTGCATTTGTCCCTGTGGTTCCTACAGCTGGCCAAGGGATTTTGCCTCAGGTTGTGCCTTCTTATCCTGTAACCACACCTCCTTGGCTTAGTGCCTGGTCCTTTGGATAGCTTATTCTAGCTAAATTATTCAAACCTTGAAAAAAGAAACAGCTAGTTATTTCCAAGATGCAAGCTCTGGTCTTCAAGTAATTTCAGCAGTTTTTTTCATATGCAGATTTTTAGTGCATTGAGAGGCACTTGAAAATCCAGAATCCAGACTACGCTTATAAACAATCAGGGAAGCCATGAGCCTTCTTTAGTTCCCTTGATTAAATTTTCTGATCTTTTTGTTCCACATAATCACTCGAATAGGGTAGCCAAGTTTAAAGGAAGAATGATGTAAGACACAGTAAAATGAAAGAAGTTTTGACCAAAGGCAGTGAGTGAAAAATAGCAAAATAAGTATTAAAAATACTATCATAATACTGAAAAATGCAGAATGAACAATTCCTCCTCCAAACCCTGCCTGTAGACCTTACAACTTTGCTTTTAAGAACCAAAATCCAAACTGGAATTTTCTTTACCAAGGAGCATTACACATTAAACACATCTTGGGATTTGTGGTCGCGGAGCACATTCTCCTCCCTCCTGCTCTCTGCTTTGCACTATCTCGTGCTGCATTTGTGATCCAGTGCTTTCCCAGGAGCAAGAGATGGACATTTTAGTGGAAAATCAACCTGCACGCCCATAGTGGTGGTTAAGTGGTCATAATTAATAACTACAGCAGCTGAATTGTCCACACTGAACCATTTTGAGCTGCTCCTGGTCTCCTCTCTGACAATATAAGCAGACAGACTCTAGTGGTAGCAGGGTCCTTTCCAAATGCCTGCAGTCAAATGTCTTCAGTCACATGTAGAGGATAAATTCTCTCAAAAAACCTTGACTGCAGCATGCACAGACTATCAGCAAGAGGAGTGGGCCAGCACCACCCTGCTGATTTGGTTTCCAGGTGATTTGTTCTCTCTAGTTACCATGCATAATGTCATCTCTTCACGGTGAAAATTACCTGTTCTCAGTAGATGATTATCTTGCTGCAAATTTATGCTAAGTAGGTAGCAGAGTCTCCCACGTGCGTAGCTGGAAACCAAAGAATTAAAATAAATTAATAACATTAGTGTCAGATTATCTGCTTCATTTATTCCCAGACTTCAGTTAGGAGAAATAAAGCACTGTGAGGAACATCACCTTTTGCTTTTCATTGAACTGATTTTCTGTGGGGCAAGAAAGGTGACAGAGTTTCTCACGGACCACACATGCTGGTGACTGCTCTGGGTCCCTGCCTTTTCCCCTCTGAGGAGTGCAGGTGCAGTTAGACAGTAAAATTATCTTCAGCAATGACAGGAACTATTTTCTGGAGACAGAACAAAGCACGTTGCTGTTGTTCCACACTGTAAATCAGTACACCCATCGTGGTGCACAGGCTTTCAAACTGCAGCTGAACCTATCCAGAAGCCCTGTAAATGGGAAGGAGAACTGCTTACTTCTGGGCTGACAGGCAGAGTAATTTGGTGATCTTAATCCGGTTCCCCACTGGCAACTTGCCACATCAGAGAAAACACTATCACAACTGAAACTCATTGGCAGCCCTAGCAGGGAGGCCAGGGGGTCGTGCAGACTGAATCCATGCGGGTCAGCTTCTGATCTTCTCTGAGGCATGTTGGCCAGACAGCGTGATGGAAAGCTCGGAGCATTTCTGCCAGCTTTGTAGCTGTTCTCAGTGGAAAATATATTCCCAGCCATAAATCCTGATGCTCCAGGTGTTTATTTCTTGATGCATTTTTATGAATCTTGAAATTCTATGTTAAATATAATTTTAAAAGCGTAGTGCTAATCAAGGTCTAGAATTAACCTCGTTATTCTTGTCTGGTTTTTCTCCTTTTACCATTCACAGATGGCAAGTATTGGTAACAGACATTGCAGAAACTGCTTCTGGGTCCTTCATAGCTATGATGTGAGGTCAGCTCTGGCTTTGATCGTCTTTGATGATAGCTTCATTGTAATCTGCAGATTCTCCTTTCCATTTGTTCATTTCCCCTGACTAATTTGATTTAATACTAGTTTAAGAGCTCTCCATCATTTTTTCATGTGGAATAAAAAATCATCAGAGGATGGAATGTAAAGGTAAAAGTAAAATTTAGGTGTTACTAATCCACCAGGCAGCCTAAGACTGCACTTTACTTGTGCATTAAAGGAGAGAAGGAGGCAGTTAAAGATTCTGAAGTCTCTCTGTGAGAAGAGCTGAAGCAACCCTGTAACTGGTGCTCAGTATAAAATCACTGCCGAATTGGCCTTCAGAGTTGCTAGGAAACCAAAAATCCCTGGTCTATAATGCACAGATATCATGAGCATGACAGATTTTTGCTGCTATTCCTATTTTTTTTTTCCTTCCTCGGTGGAGGATGGAGAGAAGCTGCACAAACCAGTTTGAAGAAAACATTAGGAAGCTGATTTCTGTCCTGATGTCTGTAGTGCTACCTGCAAGAAATTTTAATTTTTAAAAAGAGATGTGTTTCAACTTTAGGAAGAGCTTGCATGCATTTCAGGGAGGGTATGTGTACTAAATGAATGGCTTTATGTAGTTCCCCAGCAGCTCTTACTTGTCTAGGTCTCTTCCTGGAAGTGTCCAAGGCCAGGTTGGATGGGGCTTGGAGCAGCCTGAGGTAATGGAGGTGTCCCTGCCCATGGCACGGGTTTGGGATGAGATGAGATTTAAGGTCCCTTCTAATCCAAGCTATCTTATGAAATCTTGGGATTTTTTTGTTTTGCCTTTTCTTTTCGTTCTTGCCGTATATTCCAGTCCTCTGTCAAATCAGCGTTGTTTCTCCCCTGACTGTAGAATTAGGTGGTTCAGGGAGCTGCTCTGCCTGAAGAGGCTTGTGTAGGCTCGATTTTCAACTCAATTGGCTGCTGCTGAGAACTCACACTGGCACAAAATTGGTTAGGGATAGCACAGCCTCAATGCGTGGAACTGCATGTTCAGAACAAAGGTCTGTTGTGCTTGTAGAGAATTAGACTTGGGAAAACAAGAACTGATATTGTTGTAGAGTTGATCAGAACAGATAATGAAAAGCAAAGGAAGATAAGGACTTCCGTTATTTGAGTAAGAAAAACACAAACAATGAAAGAAATACTATGTCTAAGAATAATAAAGCATTTGATAAGGGATTTGAGAAGTATAGTAACCCTCTGAAAAATTATTTCTTCTAAAATATGTTGGGTCTGAAGTGTATTTATGAACTAGAATGTTGAATAGAAATCTGCTTGAAGAGTACAGAACTCCAGCACTCAATACATCGAATTTAGAAATTACAGGTGAGATGCAGATAACTTACAGCTATGCTGTAACAAGTTAGACAAGTAGGAAACTAAAAATCAGGAAAAAAACCCAGAAGATGAGTTTCTGGTTGAACTTTAGTCTCCTGTGGTGTCAGTGATAGCATCCCAATGATAGTTGGTTGTCGCGGTCCACGCTAATCCTTCCTCTCGTCCCCGGCTAGCTCCGCGCGTGGGACGCGATAGGATAAGAGGTGCTCAAGACGAAGTTCCAGGGTAAAGAGGCGAGGGAGGGGTCAGCCAGACCAGTTAGTCCAGAAAGTCCTTTATTTCCAGGGGTTTGGTCCAACTGAGCCACAAATCAAAGCTTACAGCAACTTAAATAGGGGGGAGGATACATAAGGCGGGGAAAGGGTACAACCAATGAGGGGTAACGTAAGGCGGGGTCTAGGGAGGGAGCATACAAACATGTAACCAATGAGAATAACTTATGACTACTGACATCAGGGAGAACTAATGGCATAACAGGGAATAGAGAACTTTCTGGAAATAAGGGAAGGGTTCTGGGGAGATGGACATGGGCTACAGGAGGGGTTTTTAGGCAGGGAAGGCACTGGAATAAGGGGAGGGACCCCGGGTGATGGATAGGGAGGCAAGGGAGAGGAATAACCATAGAAGGGAAATTAGGGGAAGGGGACTCACCACCCGAGGGGGAGAGAGGGGGGGGGTTAAACCATCTTTATAAAATTAAGAAAAAACAACAAAACCGCACTACAACAGTTGGTCACACAAACTTGTGAGCTCAGGCAAATTTGGTGGAGAGAAGTGATGTGTTACATTCAGTGTGTCATTTCCCTGAGCAGGTAAAGAGATCCGCTGAGCTATGTTCACTCAGTCCCCTTTTTAACCAGCATTCAAGTAGTCTTATCATCACTACTGGAAAAGCTGTTTTGCAGCTGCAAGTGAAAATACCCAGACTGATGACTTCTCACTTAAGGCTATAATTTTGCCCTTTGCTGGGAAAGACCAGCAGTGATACTGAGTATGGAAAAAGATTTACTCCAAGTCTGGGCACAGCAGCCACCCAGTCTTAAACAAACCAGGTACAAGAATCCACCTGGTAATGTGGAAATGTGGGAGGAAGATGACACCTACGGCACGATTGTGCAGACCCAGACAGCCTCAGTAGATATCCTCACCACAAAGAGCTGCCAGGCATTCAGCTGCTGTCTGGGCAGCCTGATCAGTGACCAGTTCCATTTCAGATGGATTGTGCTGCCAGCTGCAATACAATCAGCCATGCTGATAAGCAGCAATAGTAGCTTGGAGAACGTGACCGAATGTTGTATTAACGTTTAGTGGCTGGTGGGCAATTGCAGGCTGGTGGGAAGGAACCCACTAACCACGAGGATTACTTGGGATTCATCGCAGAAGGCAGAGTCACTCTTGCATGTGGCTGCGGTGCTGCCTGAGCATATTCACAAGAGAGAAGGGAGAGCTCATTTGTGCTCTTCCTCCCCTCCCACACCCTCTAAGCATGTTTCTAAGAGCAAGCTGAAGTCAAAACAGAGTCCACTGTTCATGAAACTACTGAAATGGCCATCAAATGCAGTAGTACCACTGAAGAAAGAAGAGTGTGTGTGTAGAAAGGAAATTGTTATATTCGTGTATATTAGTAAAGCACATCCACAACTAAATAATTATTTTAAAACCTGTGGGTAAGCTGAGAATCATCATTAGCAACCCATTGATAAAAAGGTCAGCTATTTCCCCCATCTGAGGACCAAGTGACCTGCCCAAGGCAGCATTTCCTGATTGTGGTGCCAGAACTGTGTTCTGTCAGACAGAACGAGCTGTCTGGTTTTGCCTCAGATTTTGGGAGGCATTTCTGGGAGTAAGTGCTCAAGGGCATTAGGGCTTGAAAGAAAACCATTGGTATATGCAGACAATGGAGGAACTAGACATCTAAACAGCACCCAGTGGCACTGAATTCCCATTCACTGGGAAAGATAGCAAGCCTAGAGAAAAATCCTGGTATCATACCCTAGAAATGGGTGTGGGGGGCATGTAGCCAACTGGAGCCCTGGAAATGAGGGAAAATCTTCCATGAATGTTTATCTAGGGCTCGCCATGGAAAGTGAGGCTGCTCAAGCGATTGTTCTCTGCTTACATGGGCTGAGCAGTCATCCTCTTACCTGCACCTGCTCGTGTTAAAAAACTAAAATGCTGAGCTTGGGGTGAGGAGACTCTTAATTTGAGACCCCAATTATCTGTGTCTTTTAAAATGTTATTTTTAGCTCAGTCACCCAGCCTAGCTGATGTCTTTCCCAAAAGATACACAGTGCCCAGAAAGCCAAAGAATTTCTTTTTTTTCCAAACATTTCATCAGTCTTTGATCCCACTGCCTGGGATTTAGGAAAAATGCTGATGGATTCTGCCAAAAGTTGGCAAGATTGCATTGGACTCTGCTGTTGTGGTACAGCCTGGGAACTGGAGAAAACAGTAATTAAATATTTGCTCTATGATTTTGAGTTCATGGCAATAACCTTCCCTTTGAGCTGTACAGAGCTCACATTATACTTGAGAAGATCCTTGAAAAGTAATTATTACCAACCCCATGTACAGAGCTCAGTAGTTAAAGATCATCTAATTTTTAAAAAATTAAACTTCTTGTTTGTTTTTTCTACATCATTAGAGTTCTGATTATTTTTTTTCTTCCTCCCCTCCCTTGCCCAGCTTTTTCTAAAGCCATAGGGATTATAGACTTGATTTTGTTTAATTCTGTGATTATGTAATGCTGGAGCAGCTTTTGAGCCTTCAAAAACTCTAGCAGTCATCATGTAGCACGCACAAAATGAGAGAACTGGGCATTTTGCACTTCAGAGTAATTACTGGTAAAAAATGGAGCTCTGTTAATTCCATGGTATTAATTTCTGTGAACATTTTGTGACTTTTGGAAGCACAACTATTCACATCCTGTGGTAGATTAATAGTTAAGGTCAGCTCAGATACTCAGGGTATTACTCTTGGAACTGGCAAATAAGTGTTCTTGTGGGGCAGAGCTTGCTTTCTGCTCTGCCATATGCTGAATTTTTGGCTTTCTGGTCTGGGTACAAAGCCCTACTTTCCCAGGGGAACTGAGGAGACAAGATGATTTTGGTTTGAGTGGCCTTTATTTGATCTGCAAAGTGGCAGCTGTTGCAGGTTTTTTTTTCCATACAGAAGATGTGATCTGAGACTGCGCAGTTCTCATGGCAAATATGACAAATACACAACATGAATTAAGGTAAGTGGAATATTTGGATGTTGAGGTCAGCTTAGTATTTGCGAACGGGAACAAATTGTTGCACCTGGCAGTGAAGGCTCCTGTTTGCTGCAGAGAAGAGGTGCTGGGCAGAAATTCTGCCTCCTTTGCAGACCTGCTTCATCTGTGATCTAGAAGAATCCAGGCTAGCAGCCACTGACCAGTTCTTACTTAGGTGTAAATAAGTCTTTCTTTCTCTGCTGAGGTGGCACCACCACTTGACAGAGACTCATCAATTTTTTCCCCGTGTGCTGGGAGGAATAAGGTGCAGCAGATTCTGGGATCTGGAGGTGAGAGCTTCCAAATCGCGCTGGTAACGAAAGTTTTTGAAACACAGTGTCACACAGCTGGGTGTTCAGAATAACTCCAGTACACCTTTATGCTGAGACAACAATTTGAATGTACAAACAGAGTTTCCAGATGAGAATGTCACTGCCTAATCGGGAGAAACATATTCAGGTCAAGTGCCAGATACAGTTATGCAGGATAACAGTGTGGGTCCACACAGCCTTTAGGGAAGCTGCATAATCCTGGAATACTGAGAAAAGAATCCAGAATCTGGTGCACAGCTTTGAAGGAAGCCATCAGAAGATATTTTTCTGTCTTGCAGACCATGATTATTGATTATGCAGTTCTGTGATTCTCAGACACGAACTCTTCATTGACTGGAATTAGATTTATGAAGGCAGTTGCTTTCTCTGCAGCATGTTCTGTTTGTCACAGATGCCTGGGTAAGGGAAAGCACCTGTTATTAAGTGCATGATGGTGTAGAGAACAGGATGGATGAACAGACCATGAAATTGCATCGGGTCAGTCCTGAGCTGCCAATCCCAAACACTCAAAACTTAAGCCTCAAGTGACTTCCTTTTGTTTGGTTTCTGGTGCATTAACAGCCAAAATGCAGTGTTTTAAGGTTTGGGGTTTCTTTATTGCCATGTGAAACCTGAGATTCTCACACAACTATTGATACTTAAATAAAGTGACCTGGCAGGATGGATGGGTATGACATGATTCCACATTGCAAGGACTGGGGACACAAAAATCCCACGTGGAGTTTTCTACCCAACATGGGTAGAAAAAAACTACATGAGAAAATCCAGGCTGCAATTTATGCTCTTTCATTATTTAATTGTGTTTAAAATACGACAGCCACAAGGGAACAAGCTTGATTCCTTTCTCTTGCGTTAGACTATGGTAGTGCCACCTGCTCAGCATTTTTCTATCTTAATGCTGCTTTTCTTACTGACCCCAAAGCAGAATTACCTGGAGGAGCAGCAGAAAACCTGCAGAGAGGCTTGTGATAGAGTGAGGATTAGGAGGCAGGAAATGGGTGATTCACTCTGGCTTCTGAAGACAAGCATGAAATCAAAGCTGCGGGCAGGAGTGGGAAGGATATTTGGGAGGAGTATGAACTGATTCCTGTTATTTATAGAGGGGGAAGAGTGGGTTTTGCCTTATGCAAGCTCTGCAGGTTTGGGTGCAGTTGCAGACATTTGTGCAAACAGGAGACTTTGGGTGGAAGGAGAAAAAGAAGATTCCTACTGTGTCTGTGGATTTATGAGTTTATCTGAGCTTCTTCAGTAACGGTGAAGCCACCCCACTTGACACCACTTGGTATGTTTCAGTGAAAGTCTGAGGCCCTGAAGAGAGCAGCTGAGCAATTAACACAATATTTTCAGGAGTTGCAAACAGTTGTTTTGTTGTCATATTGTTGGCTTTCCCTCTCACTTCTTTTTATAAGCTGTGTTTGTATCTCTAAAAAATATGTGCCAAGGGAAAGCTCTAGCCCCTGCAAAAAAAGAGAGTAAAGCCATCATAATTAATTTTTGTTAATAGATTCTCTCAGACACTAGAAGCTGTATGGCTCATATCAGTAGAATCATAGAATCACAGAATGGTTTGGGTTGGAAGGGAACTTAAAGATCATCTTGTTTCACCCCCTGTGCCATGGGCAGGGACACCTCCCACTGTCCCAGGCTGCTCCCAGCCCCGTCCAGCCTGGCCTTGGGCACTGCCAGGGATCCAGGGGCAGCCACAGCTGCTCTGGGCACCCTGTGCCAGGGCCTGCCCACCCTCACAGGGAAGAATTTCTCCTGTAACCTAAATTTCCCCTATTTCAATTTGAATCCATTCCTCCTTGTTCTATGACTACAGTTCCTGATGAAGAGTCTCCCTCTGGTATTTGCTGTTGAGCCTAAATATTTGTCCTCTCTCCAGGTGGTGTCCCTGCCTGAAGACTGACACTTTAAGCAACTGGCAGATCTGCTCAAGCAGAGAGATAAAAATCTGTTTGCCTGTTCACTGAGTTGTTTCACTAGAGATGCAAATTAGATGATTGCTGAGGCAAAAATGGTCTGTAGCTGCTTGTGGAAGATCTGCAGGCACGATTATCTTGTTTTTGCAAGAAGAGGTTTTAAATATTCGTGCTAGTTTCAGGAAATATGCACACATGTTTTTGAATATCAAATTGTGTGCCTCCCTGGTGAGTAGAACGAACTAGATCAACCAGAGCATTTCAAAGCATCCTTTTGCTGTCTCTCCTCCTCGGCACAGAGTGTATCTGCTTTGACTGCACTTCCTCGAGCCTCGAAGCTGCTGCACAAATTCCAGCCACTGAGCAGCTGCGTGTATGCTTGAATGAAGTGGGTGCTATTCCATGTGTCAGCAGGAAGAGATATAAATAGAGCTTTTTTCTCCTTGTTGTCGTGGTCTGTGTTTCCGCTGGCTATCCCAAGCTATTTCTTCTTCAAGTCTGGTGCAAAGGGAATACATTTAAGTGATGTTTGGTGCTGCAGTTGTGGATCATAGAGAGCATATGAAGCAATTTAAAGATTGCAGCCATTTACACCTAGTGCTTAGTGGGGCAAGGCATATGAAGATTAATGAATGGCAGCTCTTGCTGCTGTCCAGGCAACTGGCATTTTGCTGCAGAAGTTCCTTTTATTTTTTCCCTTTCCCTTTCCGGTGAGGGAATATATTAAAATAGCTGAAAAAAATCCGCTTTTATGGAACTGTCAGGTTGCACAGTCTGAGGATGAAGCATTTTTGACTTTGTGCTCCCCTTCTGACACATGCTGGTCTCACACCTTCGCAGTGAAGAGTTGCCAGCTCACACTCCAAAGCTGAGACATGACTCCATGGTCCAAGAAAGACAAGGAGCCACTGGAGAGGGTCCAGTGGGGGCCACAAAGATGATGAGGGGTCTGGAGCATCGCTCTTATAAGGAGAGACAGCAGAAGCTGGGCCTGTTTAGGCTGGAGAAGGGAAGACTGAGCAGGGATCTCATTAGTGCACATAAATATCTCTGAGGGGTGTCAGAGGATGGTGCCAGAGTCTTTCCAGTGGTGCCCAGTGACAGGACAAGGAGTAATGGCCATAAACTAAACCCTGAAAAGTTCCATCTCAGCGTGAGGAAGAAATGCTGCACACTAGGGTGGCAGAGCCCTGGAACAGCTGCCAGGGAGGGTGAGGAGTCTCCCTCTCTAGAGACATTCCAAACCCAGCTGGACACATTCCTGGATCACCTGCTCCAGGTGCCCCTGCCTTGGCAGGGGGGTTGGACTGGATGATCTCCAGAGGTCCCTTCCAATCCCAGCAATTCTGTGACAGGACCCACTCAGCTACTTCCAGGTACAGAGTTGATAATGTAAGAAGCCCTTTCCTCCATGACCTGACCTGGTAGTGGTGGGACTGAAAAGATGCTGGGAAAGTAGACTCTGGTGTGTAAAATTCAGAAGTCTGTCACCACCTCAAAAATTGCAGAAACTCAAAACAAACGACCCAGTTTTATATTAACATGAACACGTATAATACACACAATTACAATAGGAAAATGAAAGTGTAAAATTTAATTCAGCGTTAAAATAATTTAAAAATATTCTACATGTAGATTCCACCAGATGGTAAATTAAAATTCCTTTTGAAGTGAAGGATTCAGGAAGCAATAACATCACCTTTTAGCCTTTATGAACACTAAGATCTTTTAAATGTTTCTATTCTTTGACAGCTTGTCCTACTTACCTGAGCATGTGACAGATTTCCTGGAAGGAAAATAACTATGCTATCAATCCAGATACACTCTGTCCTTGATTTTTTTCCCTGCCTATTCATGTAATGGAATCACAAGTAAAAGAAATTTTCTCCAATTTAATCAGGGTGGGATTTTTTCCTAAGTCAGCCTCCATTAAGCAATAATGTGGAAACAAAGTTAATTTCCCCTTCTTTGCTCTTAGATACCCATTTTACATCCATAACAATTTGTGTGTAATAATTAATTTCCCAGATTTGATCTTCCTGTTCATTCCGAGCCAGGTCTTCCATTTTAAATATTTCCTTCAGGAAAGTGAAATGGCAGAAATATTAAATAAATAAGTTTTGGATATGTTACTACAACTATTTGAGCCTGTCTAGAAAGAGAGTTCATTAGCAAATGAGCAGTTCCTGAGTATAATATAAAGCATCATTTTATGTGGCAGGACAAGTCTGAGCCATTTCTCCAATTGCTCCATTGGGGGAACAATTCTTGGCTTAAAGTATGACTGGGGCCATAAAACTAAAACCAAAATATTGAAATACAAAGCATATAATTTGCTAACTCTGACACTGGGATTATGAGTGGTCTATTCTGCAGTGGTTATGGTGATCACGTGAGATAGCTCTGCCCACTTTTTGTGTGTTAGGCTGCAAAGTGCCTCCCAGACTTAATACTCAGCACCTGATGAATATTTAAGGAAGTGCAGTCTAAGGGACAAGTCACAAAGGCAGCTGCAGCTCTCCAAGTGCCTTTTGCCATGTGCTGCCATCCATTTTGAGCAACTGCCAAACTTGATCTTAGCTTTACTTAGATAACCACACCTTAATATTCCCTAATTGTGTATTATGCCCCCTCAGGTTATCTTTCTGTTAAGTTTATTTTGTTTCAGTATTATGTGGCCTTTAGAGCACATCACCTAGCAGTTTGTGATTTCAGTTTGTGTGACCAAGTAAAATAAAGCACTGAACGAGTTAGGAGGTTCATAAACACATTTCAATGTGATTTTAACAACCATCCAGAGCTGGGGTTTGATATTTGATAGACCTGCATGGAGAATTACACCTATAAAAATCCTTTGAAAACTTAATTCATCATTTGCCTCAGTTTCGAGAGGGCACCTTTAGCTGCAGCAGAGGACAGGCAGAAGATTTGGCTCCATGATCCAGTAGGTCCAGACTTGCAGAGCAGCCAGGCAGGTTCATCTCTTCAGCACCAAAAAATCTGCTTTTAAGAGTTAAAGGCCCAGATGATTCTCAGTGATCATAACACCTGGATTTACCTACAACCTGAGGAAAAAATCTTCCAAATGTGGGCCTTGCAAGCTCTTGAAAGAGCAAAACTATTTCTGCAGTAGGAGAAGGGATGTGGGGAGTCTTTGCAAGGTCACCTCCATTTTCTTCTCCAAGAATGTTTAAAGGATTCTGAAAAAGAGAGAAATTATGTAGCGTGCTTATCCAGGGGGCTTATCATATTGTATTAGCACTTACTCATCAGATTTAATTAAGATTCCTTTTTAACTGATGTGGAATATTATTAGCTCCATTCATCCCGTATCAGTAAAAAGGAATAATAATGGGATGTGATCCTAACAGGAGATGATAGGAAGCTGCTAATGTGACATAAATATTGTGGAAGGGAAAGAGTGCTGTGACTGCCAGAGTCTGCTTTGAGGCGTTTGATGTCTTCAGTTTCACAGCCCCATTTTTTGGAAGGTATTGCAGTGGCTGACGTCTGTTAGGGCAGGTTGCTGGCTAACTGCCACGCTGGTGCAATAGACACTGGTTAGTATTTAGTTAACTTGCTTTGAGAGGAGAAGTTTGCAGAGGTTTAGTGATGAACTAGTCAAAGTAGGTCAGCTAAAGGATTTTGTAGGTCTAAATTAATTTTATGTACCTGTATGGTATAGTGTACTTTTAATATTGTGAAATCAGTTGGGGATAACAAAACCAAACTAAATTAATCATTAATAGTACCCTTTCCTCCTCTTCATAGAGAGAGAAAAGGTCAGTTTCAGGTTTCATCTATAAATTAGTGGTAAAATTATCCCTTTATTTGAGATCAGAGCCAGAGAGAGCCAGGAAACAGGTGTCAGCTCTTATGTTCAGAGCCACCTTCAGCCTCTGAGAGACAAAGAAACTGCATTTCCCACTGTCTGACGCTTTGTGTGTTTGAGGTTTTTTTAAAAGAATATCCAAGCAGAAAGCTCTACCCTGTAATCATCTGGCCTGGAGATTGCAGTTTGGGCTACTGGGGTGAGAGCCATATACAAGAGGAATGGCTGAAGTCTGTAAGCTAAACATAGGTGATGGAGAAAAAAAGAAAAAATTATCTCTGAGAGCGTTTCTCACATGTCCCTGCTCCATTACTGTCCTATCCTCTCTAAATGGTGAAGCTCACACATTCATTCATGTTTAAAATAGATGCCTCTAAGAGCACTGACAAAAATGTGTCCCTTTTTCTTTCACTACCACTTCAAGCAGCCAATTAGTTGTTTAAAATTAGATTCTGCCTTGAAAGGCTAAAATTGATGCTTCAAGTTTCCATAGTTACTGTCTTTCTATTAATTGGGCTCAGTTTAATGTTAAGGATTCTCTCTTGCCTACCAGCACTGGGTTTTGGGAGCTGTGCTGGACTCTCTGCAATTTGTGCACCAGCAGTAATGTGGAGTGTGCTCAGGTGAGGGTACCTGTGGAAGGTTTTCAGAGCTGTAGAGACTGGTACTTGATGAAGTTTTGTTGAGGGTAAGCAGGAGGGAGGGACTGAATTGAAGTCAATCCTCTCAGCAGTGTTCACTCTCCAAGAGGGACACAAATGAAACCAATCTAAGCCTGTCCAGGAAAACACAGAATCATGGAATGGCCTGGGTTGGAAAGGTCCTTAAAGATCTTATTTCCACCCCTGTGCCATGAGCAGGGACACCTTCCACTAGACCAGGCTGTTCAGAGCTCCATCCAGCCTGGCCTTGGGCACTGCCAGGGAAAGGGCAGCCCCAGCTTCTCTGGGCACCCTGTGCCAGGGCCTCACCACCTTCACAGTAAAGGATTTTTTTCTAATAATTAATCTAAACCTATTCTCTGTCAGTTTGAAGCCATTCCCCTTGTCCTGCCACTCCGGGCCCTTGTAAGTAGAAATCCAATATTAGATCATTTAATCCTGCCTTTCCTTTAATTAACCTGAAATTTTCCTTCTTTGGGGATCAATCACAATCAGCGTTCGAGATGGGGGTGTTAGCGTTTGGAAAACATATAACCACACAAAGCAATGATATGCCGGTGCTTTATTGGAACGCGTGGGGGCACAGGGGCAGCAGAAAGCCCAAATCAGGTGCCCGCCGGATACACGGAAGCTTGCGATTTTATATCTTCACGTTATGCATATTGATAATACATGTTAATTAACACACTCCCCCTAACTACCAAGTCCCTCACCATAGTTACCATCACAAGATCACACGAAATCATACCTATTTTCTCCCCTTGATGTATTACCCGGACCCCCTTCATACTTGATTCGTTTTAGACAATTGCACCCGGATTTGAGTCGCACTCGATTTGGTTGAGACAATCACATAATGCTGGCCATAGCAAGCTAACATTCTGTCCTAACGTTCTGTTCTCAGGCTATACCTCTTCTAACCACCACCTCCCCCCCTGATTACCCGTTTACAATTTGAAAATCATTTTTGACCCTATACTATCAGGGGCTGAGGCAGAAGGTGGCTGCAGTGGCTGGAGACAGGAGTCCAAGCTGATCCTGTATCACCCCACAGAAGCAGAGTGGCCCCCAGTGGCAGGAGATGCCTGGAAGGAATGCACTTCTGTGCTCTTGGCCTCCGTTCAACAGCTCATCTAGCAGAAAGCCAGGGGAGGGGGTGGCTGGCTGCCTGCAGGGCACTGTTACAGGCTCCAGCGGCAGCCAGGAAATGCTTCCTCCTTTTCACCTTCACAGCAGGATTTATGATGCTCGGTGAGCCTGTTGTCTCTCACATAAAGGGGCTTTTATGTTAGAATAAAATTATTTTTTATTTAAATTTGACAGAAGACAGTAACCAGAATTGGCTTTCCATAATATAGATTAAGCAGTGCACAGACATGTTCCCTCCTCCCAGCATTCAGAGCTTTGTCTTCTGCAGTGGCTTTTACTCTCTCTACGATATTTCATGTCCTTATATAACAGAGGCAAGCCCCACCTACAGCAACAGCCTCCTGGAAATGGTCAGACCCCATCCCCACTCCTGGTCACATACAAAAGATGTGAGCCACCAAGCTCAAAAATTTTTTAAGATCTGACTCAAAGTCCACCTTTTTGGGATCTGTTACCAAGCACTCCTGAAATCAGCCTTCAGCAGAGGTCTGGGTAGCTGCTTGCTGCTCTAGTCATTCTGTTTAGGGCATTTAAGGACATTTAATTAGGGCATTTAGGCTACGTAGCACCTGGTTTGACATGAGAGCAAAGAAAAGCCTTTCCTGTGTGGCTGCAAGACCAACCCACCACAGGTCCTCAGGGAAACACTGTCCTCAGCCACTGCCCACACCCTTCCAGGTACTGAGGGGCAGAGCAGTCCCCCAGCTCCAGCTTCGATTTTCCTGCACTGCTCACTGCTCCTTGCCTTACTGTTTGCACTCAAACACGGGCAGAATGGCTGGTGCTGTAACTGCCCACGCTGCACTGAAAACACATTTACAAGATGAAAATAACTTGGGGGGTTTTTGTTTGGTTGATTTGGTTTTGGGTTTGGTCTTCTGGCTGTTCATTTTTCAGCTATGAACACTTAAAAACAGACACTGTGAGCCTGCAGACGTGGCGAAATATCCCCCTAAAGATTTTTTTTTTTTAATATTGCAGGAGTAATGTGTCTCTAATCACCTCTGCATGAGACACAAACATTCAGTGCTGCATCCCCTCCAGTCCAACATTCGACAAGAGCTAAAAGGATGATAAGGAGCATCCTGGATGTGTGCACATGCTGTCTCGGGGAGGCAGCAGATTAACCCTCTGTTTGGGGAGGAAAGGGTTAAGATTCTACCTGTGGGAGCAGGACTGGGCACAAGTACAGCAGTAGAAGGATATTACCTGAGAAAGTGGATATTTTTATGGGAGGAAAAGCATCTTTTAGCCAAAGAAGAGTGAGAGGAGCTGCAGACACCATGCTCTGTTTGCTCCTTCAGCAGCTGCGAGACGCCATTTACCCCGGGCTGTGCTCTGGCCACAGCAAGCTGTGGTAGCAAGCAAATCAAATTATGCTTTCATATATCTCAGGATATGCTGGCAGAGCTATTTGATAGCTGAGACAATTACTTTAATACAGCCGTGTAAGATTGGTTTTTTATAATGAGGTAAATAATCTCTATTTAAATTAATTGTCAGTGTCAGCGTGCACAGTAACCTGAGAGTGAGGTGGAAGTGACCTCCGTGCCCACCCCCTGCTTTGTGCCTGGGTGTTGGAGCAGTGGGGGGTTACAAATCTCCCACAACATGTGTGCTATAATTACCCTGTTTAATGATACTGACTTTAAACCCAAGCACTGGATTAGAGCTACAGGCTCCCTGGTGGGGAGAAGTTTCCATTTTGTTCATTCCTCCGGATTCATTAATGCAGAACAGGTCAAAGAGATGGGAGGGGAGAGAGAGAGAATTATTTGGGTTTTTGTTTGATACTCCAATTTGACAAAGTCATTAGAGATGGTTGGGATTGTTTGGCAAAGTGATAGTTAAAATAGTTCAGTTTTATTCTGACTGAATAATTTTTCTGTCTTTCAGTTCTATATCTGTCATTTTATCACGCTGATGATGGATTTTATTTGCTTTCTTTTTTTGTGGGTTTGAGTTTTTGACTTGTTTTGTTTTTCAGAAAAAAAAGAAGAAAGATTAAATGGGCTTTTTAATCCCAAAAAGGCTTAGGGATGATCAGTGAAGCCAGAATGTCCGCAGAGATCCTCCAAATGACACAGAGAGGGTTTTTCAGTGCACGGTGTTTGCATTGGATGTGCTGTTTCAGACTCTTTATCATGCTGAATATTCATTAAGCCTGCCAGAGGCAGAAGCTGCAGTCAGTACAGCATCAGTGGAGGAGGCAGGGAAGAGAGAAATCAGGTTAATGACTAGCTTTCCCTGCAATTTGCTTCCTGCTTATTGCCTGATCTCAGTTTTAAATAAATTAATTTAATTAATGTGTTTTTCTACTTTGACCTGCGGACAGAAGGGGCTGTGATTAATGATGGGGTATTCTGAGTCTTACAGTGGCTTTAGCCCGTATGTTCTGCTGTCTAGAAAAAGGACACTGAAAAGTATTTCCTTTAAATGTAATATTAATGGAAGTTTTGATTGAAAGCTTTTATCTAAATTATTTTCTGATTGCACGAGCTACCGAATTTTTAGAGGCAGGGACAAAGTGGGGAGTGGGGAGGGGTGGAACAGAGTGAAAACAAGCTGCTGTCTTGGCTGAGCATGTCACACAGTCAGACATGTCTCTGCAGGGAGGCAGAGCTGCACAGAAATGCTTTCCTATTCTCCCCCTTGAGCAGGGGCACATCTGTTCCGACATGAGTTAGCCCTCTTCTGACAAAGGCTCTTCAAGAAAGCAGCAGAGGCATGGGAGGTGGAGACGATGTCCATGACACTCAGAATATATGGGCAGCTCGCGTTATGGGGAGTGAGCACCACCTGTTCTTAATAAACACCAGATTGGAGCTGTGGGGCTATACAGGGTCAGGAAAAAAACATGTGGCCTCCCCAAAAGCAAGGAAAATGTCAGTGAGATAGAAACTGCAGGCCTGATGGGATAGCCCGGACCTGATGGGATACTGATTCCTGGGCTGAGTGATGATATGTTCTGTGAGCAGACATTTTGCCCCAAATTTATAAGGCATCTCAATTTCAGACTGTTTGTACCCATCGCTCAGCATTGCCTTTCAGCTTGGATGGTTTTACAAGCTGATGAAAGCCAGCCCTTCAACTGAGTGAATTTGCAAATTGCACATCCGAAAAGACAGCACCTTAAATCTCAGTGACAGACCTGTACTTTGGAGTTCTGCACCAGAGGTTCTGAGCTGTACTGGTGGTGTCACTGCTGTCATAACTAAAATGTGGCCTTCTCAGAGGTGGAAATGGTGCAGCCTTAATAATATGGCTGTGCTCTCTCAGGCATTTCTGGACAGAAAATGCCAGTGCCTACCTGAAGGAAAATCCCGTGAAAGGATTAGGGCTGAGGAAGCTGCAAACAGTTGCACGGGATTTTTTGTGGCTGTCACTGTTAAAGAGATTAGTTTCAAACTTCTTCTTTTTTCCGAAATACTCTGGCATGGTCATTAGTGCAACACCCGCTGAGCCATGGTGCTGCTCACCTGGCTCCTGAGGGTAGAATGCAGCTCCTTTTTCACTAGCTACCCAAAAGTTAGCTGTCTCCAGCAGAGAGAGGAGAGGAACAAAGAAAATTCAGAATTTTTTTAGAGAATCATTTAGGTTGGAGAAGACGCCCAAGATCATCAAGTCCAACCTTTGGCTGATCATCACCTTGTCAACCAGAGTGCCATGTCCTGTCATTCCTTGAACACCTCCAGGAATGGTGACTCCACCACCTCTCTGAGCAGCCCCTCCCAACTCTTTACAACCCTTTCTGTGAAGAAATTCTTCCTGATGTCCAACCTGAATCTCTCCTGGTGCAGCTTGAGGCCATGTCCTCTTGTCCTGTCACTGGTTGCCAGGGAGAAGAGGCCAATCCCCACCTGGCTACAACCTCCTGTCAGGGAGCTGTAGAAAGCAAGAAGGTCTCCAGAGAGAGTGATATGGTCTCCAATGCCTCTAAAACCAAGCATTTAAACCAGGTGGCTTGAACTGCCTTCTGAGGGTGCCTGTGTCGCTACAGACCATGGCACGAATTAAATTAGGCATGGTAGATTGGATGCCTACATTCCTGGTGGCTGAATTTAGCAAAGGGGCGTCTAAGAAAAACAAATGTAGGTACCTACAGTTACTACAGGTTAAATTTGAGGGACCTGGTTCCTTGTAGGTGTCTGGGCTTCCTGCACAGAGCATGGGTACCTCCAATAAAACCCGTGTGCTGAGAGCAGGACTGCCTGGAGCATGCAAGCAAGGATCAGGGAGGTGACACAGCTCACCTGCAGCCTGCTTCCTTTCTGGAATCTTGGAGACTATGACATCCACATAGAGTCGTGGAATGGTTTGGGTTGGAAGGGACCTTAAACTCTTCCAGTTCCAACCCCCTGCCATGGGCAGGGACACCTTCCTCTATCCCAGACTGCTCCAAACCCCATCCAACCTGGCCTTGGACACTTCCAGGGATCCAGGGGCAGCCACGGCTTCTCCAGGCAGACATGACCCTCTATATCTGACATTGTGTAGGAAATCAGGTGTTTCAGAGCAATTAGGGCTTGTTGAACAAGTTCCTATTGGCTGGGATTTTTACATCTTTCAAGTCCTATGAGAGGTAGAGGGCTACAATACACGACCAGTAAATGCCTCTGGAAGACAAAAAAAAAATTAGCTATGCACTATAGTTTATTCCCTCTAGCTTTCAGATAGGTGATTTGAGGATATGGAGGGCTTTTTCTGTTTAAGTCTGCCTGTGCATTTCAGACAGTAGTCACGGGATGGAAAAAGAAGTATTCTGAAAGACAGCCTAGAAGTCCTTTCATGCCAGCGAAATATGTGACCTACTCAACTGCAGTCTCTGCTGCTCTGGGTTCCATTTAAAGTCTACTGAGACATTTGTATTTCAGTGAGAGTAGGAAAGGGATGGGGTGAAAAGTTCATCTCCTGTTTTAGCTTGCAGACACACAGCAAAGAAGCATCAGGACCTGCAGGTGCAGCCTAGATTTTGGGTTCTGCTGCGTGCGAGCATTTAAAAATTTAATTATTTGGTCATTGAACATGAAGTCTGAAGTATTCCTTGAGAATAAAAGAAAAAGTCCAAAGTAATCCTATAAATTACCCCAGGAAACGACCAGACTCTTGAGCTTTTATGTATGAACTCTGGCATCCCCTTCTCTGTAGCTGTAGGAAGAAAAGAAGTGTAATGTTTTACATTAAGTGTTCTAAATGTAACCGGCGGGTTTGTTTTATTTAGATTTTCCTCTAAGTTTACTAAACAAATTTGAAGCATTCAATTAAAGATGCAGAAAATATGCAAGAGAAGTACAACTAATCCCATTAAATGTAAAATAACACATGAGTAGAAAGCTTTTGTTGTTGAATTCCTGCTGATAAGAAACAGAAGAGATGTTTAAGGAAGCCTTGAAAACTAGGTAGTAAATGACATTTATCCTTGATCTGAAATGCCTAAACATACAACATTGTTAGTACAGCTGAACTGTGGCCTTCAAGCCTGCCAATACAGATAAAGACACACGTTATCAGGTAAATCACACAGAAGAGAAATTTCCTGAGGACTGGTGAAGCCCCACTCGCAGGAAATGATGGCTATTAACTCATTGGATTCTGTATGTCTCTGTCTTTTGTATGCAAGCTCTCCACACAGCAGTAAGGGTAATTAGTTTCCTTTGGCTTAGTGAGTATTAAGGAGTATTAAAATGCTTAGTTAGTGGGGACAACAAACATATTCGGGGTCTGGGACAAAACCACACAAATGCAAGCAAACCCCCATAGTCTGATGATACCATAATGATTTTTGCTTTTTCATATATTCCTCTCATATCCCCCTTCACATACACTTTTATGCAGCCTCTCTGTACCCTCAGTGCTTTTAAGCCACGTACTTGTAATTCCCTAAGTTCAATAACGAGCTTAGACCCAAAGTTCTGTTAAGGCAAGAGACCAAACATCTCAGAAACTTCGTAGATAGGGGGTCAGCAAGCCCCAGACCCAAGGTCTTCCCCAGAACATATTCTGTAATCTATGATAGATCTATGCAGAGGGGGGTCACTCCTTACGAGGGGGCTCCTCCTGAGCCTCCCATTGGGAAATCTGTGATAAATATGCTAATATGTAAGGTCTGTAATTGTATAAGCAATCTTTCGTGGGGGGGACTTTTCTGTGTATTCTCCAGTGTGCATTTCCCAACGTGCATTCCATGCCTCGGTCCAGGGGGGCATTCTTGCGGGGTGGTCCTGCCTGGAGCTAAGGATCCTTAATAAACTCTGAGGTAAAATCCCTTTTCCCCCTCTAACCGTGTTTGGCTTTTAATTCTAAGCCCAGGATAAGGCATCACTGACAGAATCCTGATTCCAAGGTAGGTGTGATGGGTTTGTTGTGTTTGGATGCATCAAGTCAGGTGTTTTTGTGACAAATGTTACTGATTTCATCTGGTGAGTTGATTTGCCTAGGCAGAACCAGATTAAAGGGTCGGTTTCCTGCTCTGAATTAGATTTCAGTAGTGCAGATGTGCTTGTGCACCCCATCAGTCTGGCAAGAGGTTTCACGTAGGAGATTCTTTACCTCAGGGATACCCTGGATTCTTGCACGTTACTGCAGTTGTGTGGTAAAATGGATAACGTGAAGTCACTGTCATTGTCCCATGTCCTGTGTCCAGCCCAGTAAACTGATCAGAGAGCTGAGCACCTCTCCAGGAAAGGCTGAGAGAATTGGGATTGCTCAGCCTGGAGAGGAGAAGCTTCAGGGTGACCTCATTGCCTCTTCCAGTACCCGAAGGGAGTGCACAAGAAAGATGGAGAGAGACTATTTACAAGGGCCTGGAGCGACAGGTCAAGGGGAATGGCTTCAAACTGGCAGAAAGTAGGTTGAGATTAGATGTTAGGAAGAATATAAGGTGAGTGTGGTGAAGCCCTGGCACTGGTTGCCCAGACAAGCTGTGGCTGCCCCATCCCTGGATATGTTTAAAGCCTGGTTGGATGGGACTTGGAGCCACCTGGTCTAGTGGAAGGTGTCCCTGCCCACAGCAGGGGGTTGGAACTGGATGATATTTGGGGTCCCTTCCAATCCAGGCCGTTCTATCATTTTATGTTTCTATGCTCACATCAAATGGCACAGCCATGCACTGCTGCTTCAGCTGTGCTGTGGTGGCCCTGCAGCACACAGAGTGTTGTCACCCTGAACTCTTCCAAGTAATTTTTCTGCCATGCACTTCTACAGAGTTGTCCCTAGCCAGAGCAAAGGTGGGTCAAACATGATTTGAGGTCACCTTTAGCTGTCTTTTCCCTGCCAGGAGCAGAAAAAGAGCATTGGGTCTGGGCCAGTGTTTGGAATGCATATTGTGTGGCCTTGTTGGGAGAAAGAGAGGATTTATTTGTCAAATAGGGCTTAATTTATTATGTGCAATATAAAAGCTCGCATTTTTGTATTGCAGTAGAAAGACAATTGATTAATAATTTGGAAAAAGGCCAAGACACACCATTTCCATCTTTGTAATTTATCATCTCAGAGAAACAAAAGTGATATAAAAGGTACCTGAGCAAAACAATTTATTAAGCAGAAATGAAAGCTGGTTCATATTAATGCATTTATTATGAAAGGACTTTCTAGGACATTCTTGTTACTTACAGGAAACATGTAAAAAATCTGAAGTTGATAGTTAAGACCACAGGAAATTTACAGAAAATCTACAGCTGATAAAACAGAGGAACTTTTACATTAATAATAACTTCAAAAAAGCTATTTGAAACTAGAGAGGTTAAGGTCACTAAAACAATGTCAGCAGTTCCTGGAAAGAGCATAAAGTCAAAGCTTCTTCATCATTAAATACAATCTTAGGGGGAAAAGAAGTGTACAGTCTCTTCTAGTTCTTGATTAAACATCTCATTGTAAAAGCAGTCACATCACGTCCACTTGCCGTGGAGGTTCAAAGATGCCAAAGATTCCATGTGCCAAACCTATTACAGAGAGGGTCTCAGAGCCCATTCCTGTCAATGCAAAATGCTGCTAGAAGCAGCTCTTCCTCTCTTGTGAGAGAATTTTAGTTCTCATAAAAATTATCAGCACTGTTTTGTAAACTAGAACACCTGTGGCCTTGCTTGAGAATTGTTATTATAGAGTAGAATAAATATTTTTAAGTAGAACTCAGCTAGCACCCCAAAGGGGTGGCTATGTATTTGACCAATTACTATGGGAAGAAAAAAGATATAAAAGAATTCACAGAATTCACAGAATGTGTGGGTTGGAAGAGACCTGCAAGATCATCGAGTCCAACCCGTGCCCTAACACCTCAATGAGATCATGGCATCAAGTGCCACATCCAGTCTTTTTTTAAACACATCCAGGGACGGTGATTCTACCACCTCCCCAGGCAGTCCATTCCAATACTTTATCACCCTTTCTGTAAAAAACTTTTTTCTAATATCCAACCTATAAACTTGTAATTAATTAAATAAATCACTATCGCTATTCTGCTGGAAGAAATCAAAGACTGCTTGCTCTCTCTCCTTCTCCAAGACCGCGGGAAGAACAATACGTTCCGATGTGTCGTGTACACTCCTTTCTTTGGCTCTGTAACATGGACATGTTGCATCAGTACAGAAAAGCTTAGGAAAGGAATCATGCTTCCCAGCCTTGTTTGTTTTGCTGCCGGGCAGGAGAAAGGTTGTCAAGCAGCAAAATATGTTTTTTCTGCTTTTGAACCTAAAAGGAGAGCCTTATGTCTGCATGCACCATACACCATTTGTTTCATGAAATAAAAAACTTTACAAACAACATAAGCAAAGATGAGGAATGATTAAAGAATAAGAAATACAGGAGCTGCTAAAGTTAACATAGCATTCTCCATCACAGCTGCAGGGGTGCAGAGCAGTCAGTACCAGATGTTTGCTGGCAAAGCATTGGGGATCTCCCTGTAGATTGTCTGCTTTGCTTTCTCTCCCTGCCCTCTTTAACCAGCAGGAGACCGAGGACTTCTCAGTTTCTTCTCCCCCATCCAGTGCCCTTGCCTCCTCCTCCAAGGGACATGGAGTCCCTCTGAAATTGTTTTCCAACATAGCTCCCACCTCCTTCTTTACCCCAAATATCTTTACCTCTTCAGCTGGACAGCTCTGCTACAGGATGCTGAGACTTAATCAGATCAGTGCTATTGGAATTGTTGGTGTGGTGTGGTGAGGATCTGTGTGTGACTAGGAGTGTTACAAGGGTGATAGTCCCATGTTTTGTTACTGCACTGTTAGGGTGATGATAAGAATGTTCTCATCAGATTTGGGGGGGCTTTAGCATCAGTGCATAAACACTGAGCTTTCCCCTGATCACAGTTTAAACACTTAACACGATGCATTAAAATCGATGCGCTGTTCCTTTTCAAAATTGGGAGTTATGCAAATTACAGCAAATGTTCAAAGTTTAAAAGGAAAGAAAACAACCAAGTCTTAGAGCTTTCTCATAGGAAAACCTAATTCTGTTGCATTTTATTATGCTAGAAAATTGTCCTTGTCAGAGCAACATACGCAAACATTTCAATCTGATTAACTCAATCTAATCAAAATAATGGAAATAAAATTAAAACTTGCTTTATACTGCAAGGCTAAAACGGGGGATAGAACTTCACTTTATATTTGCCTGTATAAAATACTGTGATCTAGAGAGATAATCAGGATATTCTACGATTCTGTGAAGACCATGAGTATTTCTGAGACCAGACTGTGCACCCTGATGGAAGCAGTCCTGCAGTATCTCTGCCCAGGCAATTCAGTTCACTCCTGGTTTTGCTCTAGGGCCGTGTCTGCTGCTCAGCCACATTGCATCCATACCTACATACAAACACACATGCTGGTTGGCCTCAGGTTCCTCTCTGGGCTGCACCAACTCAGAATCACAGAATGGGTCTGGTTGGAGGGACCACAGCGGCTCATCTGGTCCAACCTCCCTGTTCAAACAGGGTCATCCTGGAGCACACGGCACAGGATTGCACCCAGGTGGTTCTGGAATATCTCCAGTGAGGGGAACCCCACAGCCTCTCTGGGTGATCTGTTCAGTGCTCGGTCACTGCACAGCAAAGAAGTTCTTCCTCACATTCAGGTGGCACTTCCTGGGCATCCATTCCTGTTACCTCTTGTCCTATTGCTCGGCACCACCAAGCAGAGCCTGGCTCCATCCCGCCCTCCTGACACCCTCCCTTCAGATACTCTTTCCCTGCGTGAGGATTCCTGGACACACCCAGCACGGGGTGATTTGCTAAAATACCCGCCTGGATGTGCATAGTGCCAAGGCTGTCACCCCCTGCCCTGACCACTCTTCTAACCCTGTCCCGAAAAACTCAACACCCTCAAACATACCCTTTGGCCATGTAATGCACGTGCTTGTGTTTCCTGCTATAAAACACTGCAGTGGGCTCCATCACAGTGATCTCGTACTCCAAACACTTCAAATACGAAAGAACAAAATGGGATCCAGAGCCTGTTGGGCCCAGCAGTACGTGGAGTGAGTCAGCTCATGCAAACACTGAGCAGACTGGACAAGAACCAGTGGATAACCCCTGGATGAGCAGCCAGGCAAACGAGCGTCACTGTAGGCTGAAGGCAGAGCTTTCAAAGAGAAAGCTGCAGCTCACTGAGTGCTTGTGTTTAAAGATGCTTTAAGCTTTTCTTGCTGTTTTGACTTTTTCAGAACCTGAGGCGGGAGAGGTGTCCCCCCCAGTGGGAGCTGGTGTGAACAGCAACAGCTGGACCTTTAAATTTGGACCGGGCAATTCCAAACAAGGCGGTCCTGGTGAGTTGCCAGACAAATTCATTATCCCGGGATCTCCTGCAATCATCTCCATCCGGCAGGAGCCACCAAACAGCCAAATTGACAAAAGTGACTTCATAACCTTTGGCAAGAAAGAAGAGACCAAGAAAAAGAAGAAAAAGAAGAAGGGAAACAAGACTCAGGAGAAAAAAGAAAAGGGCAACAGCACCACTGAAAACAGTGACCAGTGAGGGAGTTACACTGAAAAAACCCTCTTAGCCAGTTTTTGTAATAATGGCAGATTTCTCCTATGTAGCAAATCCCAACTTCTTCCTACTGTTAACAAATTTCCTGTATGTACAGACTTGAGAAAATCAGCAGGAAATTCAGTGTCTGTCTAAATTGCTTAACAGGTTTTGTCTTAAAAGCTTTATTAAGTCTGGTGTTAACTCTTTTTCTCCACTCTGGCTTGTTTTCAGAATCTAAAAAGCAGACACAAGTTTCCTTTCTCCTACGCCGAAAAGGAGAATCTTCACAGTACAGCCAGTGAGAGGTTGGACTCTGCACTGTGGTTCCTGTGCTCCTGTCTTGATGACACTTACAGGACAGGTTTAAAAGTTTTAATGTTGTGCACCCTCTATCTGATTGGAAATATTTGTGTGCAGATGTCAGCTAGGTGATACGAGATCAGATTATAAAATGCAAGAAGAGCTGGTAAATATGCAACAGAGGAAACACAAATGTTCAAAGATGTTCAGGCTGGGGAGAAAATGTCTGAAAGGAGATGAGCAGACTTGTCAAATCTTGAGAAGTCGCTGTGTGGAAATACTGACTCCTATACATGACGTATTGCACACACTGCTTCAAATGAAACCTCACATTTACAGCTCTTTAAGAGACCACAAATTATATCTCTTTACCAAGCAAGCCATTGGAAAAATTATCCCTTAAAGCCCTGCATTACCCTGGTAAGGCTAGCCCTCAGAGTGTAAGAAGGGCTGGGCTGACATCCCAGGAATGTAACTGTGATGCTCTGTGTCCCTATTTCCACATTATTTTGCACATTACGTCTCTGAAAAGGTCAGAGTGTTTCCACGACACTTATGCAAAAGAGAGAAAAAAAGTAACATTAACTATGCTATTTGTTATTTGAGATATTTATTTATAAAGAAATATAGCTGTAAATGTTAAAGAAATATGATGCCCTTTAACCCAAACAGAAGTCAGTCTAGAGCCATTATAAATTACAATTGCTGCTATTAAAGTGCTTTAGAAAAATTGCCTGAAACATCTGTATTATATCGGCCACTTGCCAGTAACAGCTTTATTCTGTCGGGTGACTTGGGGGCTGCCTCTTGCATGTATAATAAATACGAGAATATCTTCTCTTTTTTTTTGCATTATTCTGCACTTTGAATACACCTTTGCAAACAAACTGTCCTGATGTGAAGAAGCAGAAGCAAACTCCTCACACAAATGGATTTACTAACCTGCTAGCTCTGTGCAGTACCTTGGTGTTACCTCCCACACAACCTTTTCTGATTTTAGTTCTACTTTTCTATGAGATTATGAATTTCCGACCCTACTAACACTCCTTATGTAAAATTCAAGTACTGTATGTATGCTGTATGCTCTTATAAGAATCCTGAAATATTTATTCTGTGCTTGTGTATGTGAATGTCAATGCAACTATTATTAGAGTGGACTTTAAGCTTTACCGTTGAATGTAAATTCATTCTTTCTTTTTTGTACACTTGTGAAAAAGTGGAGTAGTGTTAATTTTTTAAGCCACTGTTGATTATCAGTTTTTTTGTGTATGAAACACAAGTAAAATATCTTTCTTAAACCAAGCCATGCATGCATTTTGGGATTTATTGGTAAGAATCTGTGAAGCTGAAGTTCTGTGAATTACTAAACCTAAGAGTATAAATGGAGTATTGAATGTGGTTGAGGATGTTGATATAAAACCAATACATGTATTTTTAAATAGAATATAGCTGGTGAGGGAATTCCAAAGAGTTTTCTACGTTATTGTACATTCACAGAATAAAGCTCAAGTGTTGTGTTAATTGGAACTGTGTAAGAAACTACATAGCTCTGAAATTTCTAACAGGCCCTTTAATCTAGGATCAAAGAGAACAACTGGATTTCTTGAGACATGTCCTGGATGTTTTAAGTTTCCAAACTGCTGACAGTTCAGAATAGAACAATTCCTATTCATTTTTAAGAACCTGCAGCAAGTCTTAAGACATCACAGAAAAGCTCTAATAAAAGAATTCATATCTCAAAGCATGAACCACCAATGGCCTCATGTGGTCTATTTAGAGTTTTCTTTTGTTACCAGTCTTGTTTTACTGGCAATAAAAAGGTGCTACTCAAGAAAGAGAATCCTTGATTCACTTTTGAAGGCTAGACAAGAGGAAAAAACTTAAGCTTTGGGGAGGGAACTCTTCTTTTATGCAAATGTGCTATGCAAGTACATTTAGATGTATTTTTTTTTAATTTGGTGACTAATCCAACAGCTCCCAAAACATTCATCAGCTGTAGTTACAGTGGAAGCTTAAACACACAGAAGAATTCTGTTGTTTCGTATTCATCATAAAGTAGTTCTCTCAATGCCTCAGGCAAAAATTCAGTACAAAGATTTAATTCTTACAGGAATCTTCTACATTTGATTATTTTCCGATTTTGATTGACTATTTGTTTTTCTTTTGAGTGCTTCTACTTTCCCCTATGCAAGCCAGTCTGATTCATTCATTTTTCATCAGTGGCCATACACAGCTGGTTTTCCAAGGCTTTCATCTATTAGAATGAACCAAGAGCTGCAGCATGTCTCCAGTTTGCTGGTTTTAACACAAAATTACATTTACCAGTTCTGCCTTTGTTGCAGGTGCTTACTGCAGGGGGACTGTATGCTTGTGTGCCTTGGGAGAAAAAACATAATCTGAGGATAATCATTCCAGTATGGAGAGCTGATGGAACAGAGAAAAAACTCTCAGAGGAGAGGAGGAGCTCTTGCTGGAATTGTTTGAAAAGAGGCTGGGTTGCACTAGGAGGATGTACATTCCACACATTCACTGTGCTTTCAGAAGACTGAATCAGGAGCTTCACCTGATTTTATAAAGATTTTTCCTTCTTTGAACCCTGTAGGACAACTGGAGTGCTGAGATTTGGCTGTTTCATAACTAATATACAAATTATACCACTGACATCCTTGATTGTGGGCGTCCAGGAGAAGGAGAAACCCTTGGCAAGAAATATGTTTGGAGGACCAGGGGTAGGTGAGGGCGGAATCTGCACATTCCACCACAGTTTAGGGGTTACTGCTTTGACACCACACAACAATGGAAATTGAGAACTGGAGGCGGCCAATAACAGCACAAATTAAGACACAAAAATTTCTTTAATCCTCCTGCTGACAATGAAATGAGCATGACAAAATACACTGCAGAGTTTGCTAACAAGGAAATTACAGTTTTGGGGCTTTTTACCACTCAATTTACATCTTTCAGGATCCATATATACTTTCTGTGAGCATATTGTCTTTGGAAGTCTGGCTTTTATGCATACAAGATCAGTAATCAAAACTATTGGGCTTTTATAACAATAAACCTGAGTTATGTTGTATATTAATTACATCCTGTCATTAAAAAAATATCTCATTTTACATTAGGCTTCTAAGACTTAGTCTTGTACAGTTTCTTTCTGCTCAGTACTCGGGTCATTGCACATCATACGAGGGGATCTGATTAAAAGTTTTCCAATTATCTCACGTAAGGGGAAGAACATAGAACCCAAAATGCATTTCCCAAATTTCATATATGAAGATCAGCCATGGAACTAATTGCAGGTTGTTTTGATACCTCTTAGAATCTTCTTTCATTTCCACTTCTTCTTCACTCATTTGATGTGTTTCAAGACCTTGTGTCAACAGCTGGGTAAAATAAACCAGGTACAATTTTCCTTCCATACCCAACTCTCCCCTAGCAGCAGTTTTGTGGATGTCATGTAAAACAAGTATCAAGGAAGGAGCTGAGCCATTATCCTCATTTGAGTCCTAAAGAACGAGCAGGTTCCTCATTTTTGCTGTTATTTGATTGCTTAGAAACTGCTGAGTGTTCCTTGACACCTCGACACCTTTTTAAGACAATGCCAAGAGTCCTGTGTTCTGTTAAGGCTCCTGTAAATACACAGAAATATCACTTTAATCAAAAGTTTGGCTTTGGTGAGTGTGTGTACCCTGAATTCCTTTGGTTCTTCCTTTACAAGTTTCTGAAGGAGGAAAGAGTGAACAGCTGAGCAATGTTTTGGTATCACACATAGCTGAACGGGCATGAAGCAAACAGACACTCTGGAAAGTAGAGCTGAGGGCTCCAAGCACGGCAATAATAAATCCTGGATGTGAAGGGCTTCATGTGGTGACTGGAATCATGTCAGAAGCTGTATTAGGCTCACACATGCCCGAGTGGCTGGCTTGGCTGCACCAACACTGAGCAGACAGAGAATGCATAGCACAGCTCTCACAGAATAAACGCTTTATCACATTGTACTGACCTTGTGCAGGTTAAACCAGCACGCTATGGAATCAGTATTGATAGCATATACATTGAATTTCCATTAGCTCTGGGTATGGGCATGCTGTGCTCTCTACTCTCCTGGGTTCACTCTCCTCTCTGTGGATCCCTAGAGGGATCCCTGGAGGATCCAGTGATGCTGCTCTGCATGTGCAGGGTGTGTGTGTATCCAAGCATTTACAGAGAAAGCCAACCATAGCCTGGGCTCATCCCACAGCGTGGCCATCAAGGGAGGGGATTCTGCCCCTCTGCTCCCTGCAGAGCTGACTCCAGTCCTGGGATCCCAGCACAGGAAGGACCTGGAGCTGCTGGAGAGAGTCCAGGATGAGCAGAGGGATGGAGCAGCTCTGCTGGCAGGAAAGGCTGCGAGAGCTGGGCTTGTTCAGCCTGGAGAAGAAAAGCTTTGGGGTGACCTCACTGTGGCCTTGCAGGGCCTGAAGGGAGCTGACAAGAAAGATGGAGAGAGACAATTTACAAGGGCCTGGAGTGACAGGACAAGGGGAATGGCTTCAAACTAAGAGATGGTCAGTTGAGATTATATATTAGAAAAAATCTTTCCCTGTGAGGGTGCTGAGACCCTGGAACAGGTTGCCCAGAGAAGCTGTGGCTGCCCCATTCCTGGAAGTGTCCAAGGCCAGGCTGGACAGGGCTTAGAGTAACCTGGTCTAGTGGAAGGTGTCCCGGAAGGTGTCCCACCCATAACAGAGGGTTGGAACTAGATCATATTTAAGGTCCCTTCCAACCCATACCATTCTATGATTCCATGTATAAAAATCTGAGACATGGTTATGTTGTTGTACAGAACACTTCAATACCCACTGTCAGTGATAATACTGCTTAGATATTGTGAAAATCTGATTTTTCTAAGTGGTTCTACTCTGCTGACATTAGGCACCTCCTTCTAGAATATTTGTAGTTCAGCTGCCTTAGGCTGGCTCAGAGAACCAACGACTGAAATCCTTCAGCATGAAGTACCACAGAATCACCTCACATGGTGAGAAGACCATATCTTACACTGCACCATGGATTCCCTTTCATATCCCAGGACTGCCTCCATGAAATCACTCTGACACAGGTATTAACATCAAAAGATGACAGAGATGTGGTGAGGTAAACATCTCTCAGAACACCACACAGCTTGAAAATATTAAAAATGTTTGCCTGCCAGTGGTGCCCAGAGCTACATCACTGTTGTCTGCAAAAAGACAGCAAGTGACTCATCCACATTTAAAAACTGATTTCTGAAACATATTACAAAACAGACATGCTGGGCTTGAAAACTAGATTTTAAAACCAGTGCCCTGACACTAAGCTGGCCTTCACACCAAATAGAGCAGCCCTAAGTCTGCTGTGACTCCCACTGCTCAGCTCCCTTGTTCCTTTGTTGTGGTGGGGGGACATGTGGGAAGCTGGACATGTCCTGAAGAGATAACCCCGTTTATGCTGCCAGGTGGGAAATGTATTCCTCCAGGCATAAATATTATCCTGCAGGCCATAAATGGGGTGTTGGGCACACCTATGGGGCGCAGTGTTAGGCGAAGGGCGACCATGACACTGATGTGCCATCCCAGCAGGAGTCATACCTGAACCCTGTACCAAATGTGAGGCCCTGCAGGGCTCCCTGGCAGCTCAGCAGTGGGTTCTGCATCAGTGCTGGGGCATCACCCATGATTTCAGGCTTCAGCACTGAGGTGGGATAACATTAAAGCAAGCCCTGGCAGCCCTGTTCCAGCTCCTTTGGCAGTGTTTTATGGACACTTCAAGTGTCTTGGCACGACTTGAGCTGCACTGAGGAGAATTAGGAAGTCCTTGCCCATTAATTACAGGAATGGTGCTGCACAACCAGCCTGACGTAATAATTGTTAAAACACATCCATCACAGCCAGCCTAGACTTTTAATCCTGCAATAGTTTTCCTGTTAGATAAATCCTTCAGCTTTTCTAGGGCTCAAATTCTATTCAGTGCAGCCGCAGTGGGAGCAATGTGTCTGGTTCTGGGGGAAGCTAGACTGAAAATACCCTAACTAAGCCCCTCGTGTATCTTAGCCCTCATCGAGGAAGGCATGAATCACTCCCTACCTTGAAGGACTTCCTCTGCAGGTGTTTCAAGAATCCTACCTGGAGTCTCTCAGGGGTGAAGAGGTGTGTGAAGCAATTACAAATCAAATCAACTCTGTGCACTGGGACTTAAGGCCTTCCATACATTTCCACTCCTACCCCCAAATTATCTCCACTGTTAAAGCCTTTACTGACTGATGTCCACCTTCCTCACCATCAACTATGGTGGAAACAGCCTCAGGCTCCATGAGGACCCAGGACCTTGTTCCGTGGGCTGGCACAAGAGGCTCAGGACCTGCCTAGAGCAGCTTTTTCAAAATGGCTCTTGCTAGATGCTGTGAGCCCCGACTGTGAGCAGTTCCATCCCACACCAGGGCCACATGGTGACAGGATAAGAGGCTTAACTTTGCTGAACTCGCTCTCATCTTTCACCTTCAGTGTAGGTTTCCTGAGGGGTATGCTAGATAAGGGACAAGCCTAAAATAATGAAAAATCTAACCTAGAATCTGCTTGTCTTCTTACATGCTTAAAAGGGGATTATGAAACTCTTAGGTACTGACATTTGAGAAAATGATCCACAAAGCTCCTAATGGGTATTTACACAATAAAGAGGATCTGCCTAACCCCAAGGGTGTGTAAACTGAGTTAGTCCAGCTACTTGTAGACTCAGAAAGTTCTTTGTGGAAATATAAGCAGCCACCAAGCATCACAAAAGCTACCTTAATCTTTCCAAAGGCATGTGTAACAACCTCTCGTTAATCTACTTCAGTGCAGTCACAATATAAATGTAATCCTGAAGATGAGTTGCATCTCACCCTGAAGGGTGACTGCACTGAAAACAGCAGGCACAAGTATCTCCTTCTGTTCTCAAGGAACAAATGACACAAAAGGGTGAAACCAGTTTTATTTTATCCTCAGGCTCCCTTCATACACACATAAGTCTCAGCCAGCCACATTGAGTCAGATTCTGACCAGCAGCACAAGCAAAGAGATATTTATTAGCTAGAAAGTGATAAGAGTGTTATGTGACTGAATTCTTTTACAACATTAGAAGGCACCAGAGATTCAAAGTGTGACAGGTCAGCCCAGGTCACTAAATGCACTTACTTTGAGTCATAGGGAGTGGCTAGTCTGCTTATAGAGCTCGCTAATGGCCCCCTGGGTCAAGCAGGCTTTCACAAATGCACAGCCCATATCATCTTTAAAGCTGTCAAATATGCTGTTGGGCTCCCAGCAGGAACTGCTGACCTGTGAGTTATATTGCTCCATTTTTTTAGTATCTAAGAAAAAATTAAAATTCCTATGAAGCATCTCTGCTCAGGCCCTTATTGTGCCCTTCTGGGCACCCCTGCGAACCTGTCAAGCCACATAGGTTCACTCATTATTATGCACACAGGCTCCTGCAAAGTAGCCTGGAAGTAACAGGATATTGCAGTGCTGTAATGCCAAAGCCTTGGCAGCTGGATCAATATCGATGGTGCCGTTAGTTCTGCATTGATTCCCTTCCAGAGCAGAACCCCTGCAGCGAGCGAGCTCTGCAGTGAAGCACTGCTGCCCCTGCATCTGCCAGAACTGTGCAGCTGTGGGAGATAAGAAATAGGTCACAGGCAAACTGCAGGTGTGTGTGCAGCCCAGATGTTACACCGCGCAGCGAGCACTCACAGGAGGGCTGCACGCCCCACAGGGTGATTTATGTTATGCAAAGTCTTGTCCTTCCCAGACAAGAGGTTTGTACTAAAATCTCTTCAACCCCAGGGGCACTTGGCCATGCTCCCTGACCTCGGTGTGTGAGGACATGTGTACGCTCCACCATCTACGTCTATATTGTTGGCTGTGGGTGCCAGTGGGCTGCTGGTACCTGCTCTATGTAAAGGCATAGGGCCGGCTTCAAAATCCATACACGCAGCTCATCAGTGGTGGCATTATGGTGGCAGATGGGATAGATGGCCTGATGCTCACCACAGGGCAAATAACGATTTGGTTCATTCCATCCTGAAAGATGCCGAGTTTCTTCATGCCTGTGCAGCTGGGTGAGGTCATTTCCTCTGCTCTGGTAAGTTAGCTCAGCCACGAGTCCTGCGGCCTTTTTTGAATGCATGGAGGAAACTACATCTTCCTGTATTTTCTATATACTTCCCTCTCCTCCCCTACTCCAGCTCCCCTACAGGGCAGAACTGGGCATATTCAGCAAGGCTGGATTCCTGCCCATGTCTAGACACACATTTAAAATGACAACACTGTCCAAACTCTCCCTTGTCTAAGCCCATCACGTCGGCTTCTCTTCTGTTCTCCTACCCACCCACCTACCCCAAGCTCTGTTCCAGAAAACTGATTAAAATGCTTTGAAATGCCATGTCCCTCCTTCCTGGCAACAGACGGCTCATGGCTTTTTAGCTGTTTGTAAATTTGAGTGGCCAATGGCTGGCGCGAAACAAGAAGTCAAACATCCCCAAACTCCACCAACCAGTGTCCCAATCCTTCCCTGGCAACATTTACACATCCAGGACAGCCCCAGCTGACATGCTCAGCATAAGCTCCCACAGACTCATCCACTGACTCGTGTAAAGCCCTTTGCAGTGCTTGGCTGCTGTGGGTATGATTCCTCTAGTCAGACACATGACCTATATTCTTGATCATATAGGACAATGCCTTTGGATGTCATAAAGTAGATGTGTCTCAGTTACTCTCCACCTTCCAAACCAGTTGAGCTTGATCTGTGTGATTGACCTAAGTGTCTCATTTCTGATAGTATGTGCCATCTGCATGTTTTTCCTTAAATCATTTTGTATCTCCTTATACATTATTCATTTAGCAGCACTCGGTGAAGAAGAAATCCCCTGAGGATGTACCGAAGACCCCAAAGATTCACACTGGTCACATTCTATCTCTTGTAAGACATTTTGTCACCAGAATGACCCTTGTGGGTGCCATCCAACTCAGGATATTCGAAGAATTTTTGATTACAACTTTATTATATATCATCACTGTTGTGGAAAACTAAGGCACAGAAATTGATTGGGTTTTTTGTTAGCACACTTTTCTATATAAATCAGGCCAATGAGTAATTAAAAATTGTATTGTACTTATTTGACAAGACCCATTTTTTGTAAAACCATGGTTTTGCTTTTTACTCTTTACTTACCATGTCAGTCTTTCCTTATTTTTTTTTTCCTGACAAAAATTTCAGGCCCTTTGCCCACTAATTTAGCAAAGTGGCTCAGCCTCTTTCACAGGTCTCTCTCCAGAGTTCCAAGAGGTGTTAAAAATACTCAGTCACTGAAGGGACCTGAGCCAATTCTTGTATTGTTCTTGAATGCAGATAAAGAATCATGGAACAGAATCACAGGATGGTTTGGGTTAGAAGGGACCTTAAAGCCCATCCAGTTCCAAACTCCTGCTGTGGGCAGGGACACCTCCCACTATCCCAGGGTGCTCCAAGCCCCACCCAGCCTGACCTCGAACACTTTCAGGGATCCAGGGGCAGCCACAGCTTCTCTGGGCACCCTGTGCCAGGGCCTGCCCACCCTCACAAAACAGAATTTCTTCTATATATCAAACCTAAATTGCCCTGCTTTCATTTTGAACCCACTATTTCTTGTCAGGTCCTGATGAAGAGTCCCTCTCTGGCTTCTTTGTAGGCCCCTTCTGACACTGGATGGCTGCTATGAGGTTTCCATGCATCCTTCTCTTCCCCAGGCTGAACTGCCCAAACTTTCTCAGCCTGTCCTCACCTATCTCACGTATTTATCTCACCTGCCATCAGCTCCAGGTTCTCTTACACGGGCAAAAATATAAATGCATGTAAAGAGATGATCACTCCTTGCATTTTTGTAGTATTTTATCTGTTTTAACTGTCATCACAGCAAAGGTCTATTTTATATTTAACAAAGAAGAACAATCATTTTAGGTGAAGCCTATGGGCCAATACTTGGATAAAATAACAATCACTACTGAAAATCCCCTCACAGCACATAATAAACCTGTCTAGAAATGTCCTCATTCCTTACACTCATTTTTGGCAGATACTTATCTAGCAATTTCTCATTCCCTTCAATGTTCTCACAGCCTCTCAGGGCCTGTTTCTTATCTCATGAACAGTCACCCTTTTATTAACAGTGGGGTGTACTGAAGCTTGGACTCTAATGAAATCTTTTACTCGGGCCACAGTGAAGTGTAATAATCAAAATAATGCCACTGCCAACTGCAGTTTAGTGTAGGATAGGGAAATGTCACCAATCTAATTGTCAAGGCCATGTACATGCTGCTGCAAACAGAGTCCTAAATCCTACTTTTAAGGATCTCATTCCACATTTCCCTGGTGCAAAAGAGTAGAAATTTTGCAGCGGGTTCATTTTCAATTGCTCACATAATCAGTACAGGCCTTCTGAACCGCTTCCTTTAATATGAAATTTCATACATGACACACTTTCTCTTTTTTTTCTCTAGAGCCCTGATTGTCCTATTCTCAGAGAGAGTGTCAAAAATTATTAGAAAAGAACTGGGGCTTTTGGCACGTGAAAAAGTGTGGGAGAGTCATAGATAAGGGAGATTTTCTGTAAAAATGAAAGAGTTAAAGGTATTGATTTTTGAACTATGAATGTTTCATTTCACCATTTTCAGCTCTCTGAGATGTGGCAGTTCACATTTCTCTGGCTGACTGGCAGCTTAGGACAACCCCCTCAAAATGGAGACACGCTGTCAAGTTCGTCTTCTGTGTGACAAGGACAAGCATGAAAGAACAGAACAAAACAGGAATCTGATCATGCAGTGGGCAAATGGCACAAGGTCTTTCATCAACCTCTAGTTTTTAACAGTAATGAAATGTAACATGCCACGACAAAAGCTGGGGGCAAGTTTGTCTTTGCTGGCATGTTTTGGGAAAAGTGCATTATTACACACACTTCTTTTCCCTGTCAGCACAAGACATTTTCTGCTACAGCCTCATAGCTGGGCTTCATCCTCAAATACATCCAGCAAGGTCATGGTGACCACTCTTTTCCCCTGCTAGTATAAGATTATCATGGCTTACTGTGAATATGGGTAAGAAAAGGCTCATGTAGACTCAAGGCATCAGCAGGCACTATTCCTTTTCCACCCGAGCAACATTAATAACAAAGCATCTGTTCTTTGTAAGTGCCTGCTGTGGGCAATGACCACTCCAGATCCTGCAAGAAATGGTTTTACTGCTGTTAGAGAAATTGTCCAGAACTGGCAATTTTTGGTAGTTGTCTGCTTGAGAAGTCCAGAACACTGAGTGGAGCCTGATGAAACCATATCCTTACAGCTGGAAAAGTATTTAGACTTTCCTTGTTGCATTGGAGGAGATGTTCTCTCACTTGTTAGGAGAGCTGGCCTTTTCTGTTCTTTATGCCTTTTTATTCTAATTCACTTTTGCCCAGTGATTACTCAGGGAGTTGTTACCAGTAAAGCACCAGCTCTCTAATGCAGAAAAAAAATCAAGTGGTATTTGGTGTTAGTTATGATCCTTATTATGCAGAAGTTATTTCCTTCAAGAAATCAGTTGTTTTCTTTCCCTGTGAAAGTTTTTAGGAGGGCGTTTCTGAGATGGGACCTCACACAGCTGAATGTTGGTCTAAACACTGGCTTTCGAGCTCTTTTTTTTTCTGAACAGCACCAGGTAAGAAAATTTTAGCTGCTTTTGAATACTCAGTCTAAAAGAAAATCCCTTGTTTTCAAATATGTGAAATGTTATCCATGTTTTCTTAGTCCCCAGTGTTGCAAACTGTCATAAATAGTTTTACTCTAACTCATAAATATGAAATCATGCTGTTGAAGACTTAGCAGACTTCCCAGATGAGGCTTTTTATTCGTTTCTGTAACAGTCTTGTTTAACCACCACTGAACTTCTTATGCTCATTTTTAAAGCAAACATAGAAGTCTCACTGAAGAACAAGTGGAGTAAGCCACTAATTCAAACAGAGCAGCTTGAAGAATGAAGTTCTTTAAACTGTAAATAAGGCTACAGTTTCTTCATTAGTATAATGAGTAATTGTATTTTTGGACAAGGCACCTGAGACTGGTAGCTCTTTCTAGAGAAGATGAGGCTTTCAAAAAATTCTGTAGCCAAATTGGGAACCTGTTGTGCCCCTGGAAGTAGGAACTCCACAGGCAGGATGTAATCAATAGCACTTTGTTTTGAATTCAAACATGAGGACATTCTTATTGCACGACTATCAAACAGTGTAAAAGCATTTTTGTACCTGGTGTCCCAGTAAAAGTAATAATGGCATTGCTAGGAACGTGTCACAAGCTTTAGATGACCTGTGCCAGACCCCAACCCCTGCCTGTTAGATGTGTCAGCAGCTTCCTACAACAACATTGTGTGAACTTGAACTGGGGTCTTCAGCTGTAAACACAATTTCAGTATAGGATAGCAGTGAAGGCCTTGAAAATACGGGCACAGGTCGAAGCATAGGCCCCAGCAATAAACTGATCATTGCTAATCAGACACTGGTGATTAAACACACCCTGAAAAACTGGGAAAGGACTGCTTTGGCTGTGAAGTGGTGGTGGGGGCAGCAGTGCAGCAGCTTACCAAGAGATTAAAAAGGAAGAAAACCCAAAAAATGCTAGCACACACCAAGAAACAAGTCACAGGCCAAGCCACATTTAGTGGTCTGGGGAAGTAACAGCCACAGCACTCTGCAGTGAGCGAGTGAATGCTTTAGAACTGTCTAGAGAATGAAACGCTTACAAAAGGAGAAAACATTGGCTTTGTGAGTTGCAAAGAAAGGGGAAATTATTTCACAAAACTGATCACCTTCTCCTCATGGACTGAGACCATCAACAACTGCGGCTCTTGGCCCTGCTATAAGACACCCCTTCCATGGCACTGACCACTTACAGCTAAATTAAAATTAAGTTGTCAAAATAACCTATGTGACTATGTGGTGATGGTTATTAGTAGTAAGTACCAACAAACATTAATTGTGTGTATTGTTAATATCTAACAAGTCAAGTGGGGTTGATTTTTAGAGTTCAAAGCTGCCTTTGTTTATCTGGCTTCTAAATGTTCCTAGGACAGCAGTCTCCTTTACCCAAAGTAGTACAGTCATAGTTGCAGCATGGTAAGGGATCCACTAAGGAATTTTATTCTCAGTAGTGAAGGAATAAAATATCTAATATTTAGTATAATATCTAGTGTTTATGTATTTCTTGTTACCTAGGAGAAATGGGCAAGATTTACAAAGTCTAGTGAGACTCATCTCACCTAATCTGAGAAGTCTGCATCACAGATCCCTGCATCTGATCTAATCTTTACGTCTCCTTTCATATCCAGTGGAGGGAAATAAACTCTTCTGAAATTCTAGTCATTTGTCCTATCTCCAAGTGAGATGAGGTGACCCTTGAAAGGCCTATTTCTGTCTCTTTGTCAGGGGAGCCCAGACCATGAGCTCCAAGGTGACAGTCTGCACCACGAACATCTCCGTTTTGACAGGGGAATCTCACCCTTTGGCTGTTGGGGATGTCTGCTCCTGGAAGCTTGTCTAGCCAGAGGTTCCTCTTCTGTCTCTTCACAGGGGGAAGCTACTAAAATATTCATTTAGACAGAGCAAGGAAGCCCAGAAAAATTACTTTTTGTTATTTCTAATCTTCTTCAAGCTGTTCAGTTTTTGAGTCAAGTAGATAATTGATTCATCATTAATAAGGCCTGAGTGACTCAGTTAAATTAGTTACACTTTTTTTAGCCCTGGTTAAATTGTTCCCAGTCTCCCTTTTCCCTAAGCCTTGCCACACCCTGCTCTGCTCCCTGGTTTGAATCCCAGAGTATTGTTTGAGTGTGGGAGGAATGCAAGTTTCTAGCTTGATGTGATTTTTAGAGTTTAAAGCCTCCCTTGTCTCTTTGGCTTCCTAATTCTAAAACTAGAATTATGCTGTGGAGCAAGGCATGATGACAAAACAAATTATACAGGGTAAAGGAAGAGAATTACTAATGGAATGAAATCCAGGCTCTTCTAGAGGTCACTATCTCAAAATATAGGACAAATAGGCACAGAAAGAGAGTGGATTGAAGGGATTCAGGGAACAATGAAAAAGCCAGAAATGAGGCAGTGTGACTCCTGAGTCCGAGGTTTCCTTTCCTCATGATTGAAATGCAGTTGCTGACTGAACAGGCTGGACCTCAAGAGATGCAGAAATGAAAGACTGCAGTGGAGGAGACCTGAGATAGGTCTGATCCCTAGAACAGGTCCTCGTGCTGCTCCTTCCCCAGGATCTTTTGGCTGCTGAGAGCCCAACACCACCCTAAACTCTGCTAAGCTGCTGTACCCAAGGCTTCATGCCATGGAAGATGATTTGGGAAGCAATGGGGAAAAGAACTACTACAACTGGCCAAAAAATACACAAAAGACAAAAAATACACTAAAAGGAAAAATATTTGCCATCAGATTCAAGCCTGCTGAAAGAAGATAACACAGATATGTAGGAGTGTACCTGTCATGGTGGCTGCTCTTGGGAGCTTCGCTCAGAGCACGTGTGCTTGCATTTGCACTAAAATAGCTCCCAGACAGAGGACGAAATAAATTTAAAGTGACAGCTGCTCGAATTCAAGGTCTGGTGAAGACTCTAGGGATGTATTCTTCTACAGACTGCAGACAGACTAAAGGCATGGAACAAACACGAGTGGTTGACACTGGCTGCATGTTGCTGACTCAATGGAAAAAAAAAAAGTTATATTCCTTCTGCGTGTATTCCAGCACCATCACTATCCCCCTAACCTGTTGGGAAAATTTGGAACATGGTTCAGGGTGCTTGCACTGGCTTTAAATCTAAATGATGGTAAGCATGACATGAAGGTACAGGTAGTGAAAGACAAGAAATGCTGCAGAACATTTTCTGCCCCCTTGTCTTTTCCGCTCAGTCACCAGGCTGTCAGTGTGCCTTGGGATTCTCGGAGCTCCTGGAGCAGAGTGTCCCAGGCTGCCTTGCCCAGGACTCCTGAGGCAGATCCACTGGGGCCTCTGCAGACCTTGGTGTGTGCTTCTGCTCTTATCATGCAAACACACAGGAACTTGGCTCTGTTATCATGGGAGAGTAAAGAGAACACATCCCAACCTGTCCCACTCTTATTCCTGAGACGCTGCTGGTTTTCTCTGAATTAATAGTTTTAAATACTAGGTGAAAGTGGAAAGCTTTTGGATTGGAATGAAGTGGTTGTTCCCCAGTGTAATAAAGAGATGCAGTTGGCTACCTGGCCAGCTCAGCGTTCCAAAGGATCCTTTCCTACCTCAGCCCAGAGGAAAGCACAAAACTGTTTAAGGGGGTTTCTTGGTTTTCTCTTGTTGTTTTTGTTATTGGGTTTGGGGTTTGGGTTTTTTTGTTTGCATAGGGGTTTTTCTGATGTTGTTGTTTTATTTTAGTTTTGTTACAGTGGAAATGCTGCAGAACATTTTCTGCCCCCTTGTCTTTTCTGCTCAGTCACCAGGCTGCCAGTGTGCCTTGGGATTCTCGGAGCTCCTGCAGCAGAGTGTCCCAGGCTGCCTTGCCCAGGACTCCTGAGGCAGATCCACTGGGGCCTCTGCAGACCTTGGTGTGTGCTTCTGCTCTTATCATGCAAACACACAGGAACTTGGCTCTGTTATCATGGGAGAGTAAAGAGAACACATCCCAACCTGTCCCACTCTTATTCCTGAGACGCTGCTGGTTAAATACTAGGTGAAGGTGGAAAGCTTTTGGATTGGAATGAAGTGGTTGTTCCCCAATGTAATAAAGAGACTGGCAGTTGGCTACCTGGCCAGTCCAGCATCCAAAGGATCCTTTCCTTCCTAGGCCCAGAGGAAAGCACAAAACTGTTTAAGGGGATTTCTTGGTTTTCTCTTGTTGTTGTTTTTGTTATTGGGTTTGGGGTTTTTTGTTGTTTGGGGGGGGTTCTGCTCTTGTTGTTTTATTTTAGTTTTGTTACAGTGGACGGGGAAAAGCATTTTTATTTATTTTGCTCCTACAGAGGTCTTCGAGAGCACCTGAAGGGACAGACTTTTCACAGTCTTAAAACAATGGAGATGGATAAAATTCTGAGCTCCTCAGTCATTAACTGCTGCAGCAATTTAACCAGCTTATGTTTGGGCCAGCCTGCTGTTCTAGAATGTTTTATGCACCTTTGGTTCAGACTGCTTCACTTTGTAATTCTTGGGATTTGGGTTTTGTTGGGTTTGGGGTTTTTTTTCCTGATAGATCTGTTTCATGATAAGTAGCTGTCTTAAGTCTGCATCAACAATATTTTCTTGCGTCTCTATCCTGGTGTAATAGTAATTGGTGGATGTTATTTCTTGCCTATTATCTCCCAGCTTTTGTCTTTTGGTTGCTGGATCATGTGTTCATTGGAAGCACAGGTCTCTCACCTTGCAGTGTGAATCACTGCTTGCCTGTTAAAATAATGCACAAAAGTGAGAACTGGGGTTTTGAAAGGAGTTGTTCAAGCAATTACTGATCCTTCAGAAAGAAAACATGCGATATATTTTTAAATTCTAACAACTCTGGTTCTTAGTGGCACGAAAAATTCAAGTCCCAGAAACAGACAAGTGAAAGATTATGAAAATTTAAAAATGCAAAGTCATTATCACAGCTCAGTATAAGCAGATTGTTTATCTGTTTATTTAAATTTAATTTACTCAAAGCTTTTGCCTTGGACCACTGGACAGTTTCATAAGTTTGTTAAATGTTTGTTAAATGTAAAATTCCAGTAAACTTTCTATCCTTAAAAATACCTTATTCCTCTGCAACTCTGAAGGCCCTAAGCTCAGAGTAATAAAACCCACTAACGACATCATATGTTGAGAGACTAACATTGTGTCTTGTCATATCTAGGAAGGAGGTGAATTCAACATGCAGGTCACCAAAAGAAAATATCAGGCTAATGGGTTTCTGCCGTTTGAAAAGGTTGTTGTGTGCCAAAGCAGCTCAGGAAATAGGAATTCACTCGGTGTCACGTGGGGAGAAAGAGGATTTCCAAGGAAAAGACACAAACAACTAAGCTTTATAGATGAAAAGCAATATATTGAAATTTTCAAATGTGAAAACATCCCACTTCAAAATACATGTATGATGTGTTCTGTGGGTATTACATAACAAAAGAACTTTGGAAATTAGTGACGTCCAGCATCAAAAATCCTGTAGCAACCTGCTGACAGTCACAGGCTGCTCTAGCAGGATCCATCCTGTAATAATTCACTTTCGTATTCTGTTCTAGTTCATAATGAAATGCTGTCATCAAATAGTGCTCCTAATGAACCTTGTCAGCATCTGTGTAAATAACAAATTATATTAAAGATGCTTGGAATACATCTTGATATGATTTAGCGAACACTTCAGCAAGCCTCTCACAGGAATTCCTGCTAAGCCTGCAATGAAAATGCTGCTCAGCGTGAGGGCAGAGGCACAGCCTGGGCCAGAGGCAGAACTTACAGAGTATATGTAGATGCAGTGGTGAAATGACAGTGAAGATGCAGGAGGTGACCAAATGGTTTTCTACCTCACTTGAAACTTTAAATCCGTGCAGGTCCTGCCCCTGACACACCAGTCAAAAACTGTTCTTAAGGGATGCTGCCAACCCTCCAGTCAGCCTCTTCCAGAGCTTAACTCTCCTTAGAGTGGCAAATGTTTCTGGTGCGTAATGTAAATCCTCTTTGCTGCAAATTAAGCAGATTACTTCTTGCCCTTCTCCAGAGAACACAGAGAACAACTGATCACTGTTTTTGTTGTAATAACCTTTGATAAACTGGAAGATTCTTCTCACCTTTCCCCAACCTCCTTATTTATCATCTAAACAAATCTTCAGGACTGTGATTTTGGAAAAAAACCCTTCTCTTTCTTGCTCTCTTTTTTGATATTCTTTATGTTCTTGCTTCTTTAAATGCGGTACTCGCAGCAGGAACCAAGCTCTCACTAGTAACAAGTAGAGCAGAATAATTACCTCCCTTGTCTTACACACAACACTTCTGATAATATACTCCAGAATGAGATTTTCTGGTTTTTTGAAAGTGTCATCTTATGGCCTGTGAACCGCTATAACCCCAGATATTTTCTGCAGTACTGCTCACTCATTTAATCCCTCATCTTGCTCTATTTGCTCTGCCCTTCCTGACTGTACCTTTTTGAATGTGTCATTATGAAATTTTGTCTTATTTCAAACTCTCCCTCCCAAACTGACAAGGTTCTTTTGAATTCTGGAAAGCTTCCCTATTTTCATGTCCTAGTTTGGCATCAGCCAAGATTTTGTGTGCATGGCAGTAGTATATAAAGTGCTAGTAAAATAATTTTGTAGAGTTGAATGCGTGACAGATCCTTGTAGGAGCATGCAGGAAAATCCATCCCAAATTGACAGAAACCATAGTTTAAACACTGCATTGGGTTTTTTGGTCTTTTTTTTTTCAGAGCCAATTGTTTATCAGCATTGTGGTGATTTAATCCACACCATTTCTAGGGTATAACCAGGTTGCTTCTTGAAATCTATCTGCAAATTAAGTACATAAAATTCAAGTTTCAGTTTGAAGAGAGGAGAAGGAAGAAGTCAGAGTTGGAGGAAAAGGACTGTTGACCTACAGGGTCAACAAAAGAGATGGAAAGAAAGTGTACTGGAGAAAAGGAAGATGAGGCCAGGCACAAGGATCCACAAAGGTTTTCTGGAAGAAAAGGAACAGAGGAGTATTAGCAGACAGTTAACAGCCATACTGCAGGTTGAGAAGTAAGTGTTGAAAGAGACAAAGTTTTCTTCAGTAAGGAGTGGACCAGATTTGAAGAACAAAATTAATTTGGAAAGCAGACAGATCATGTCATCAAAAGACAAATTCTTGCAGAATTGCTAAACACCACGAGCTAAAGCAGAAGTGTGTTTGGGACGTAGACCACAACTCTTGCTTACGGAAACAACTCCCTTTTGGATGGAAGGGGAACAGAGAAATCAGGGCAGTAACCTCAAATGGCAGGAGGGGGTTCTAAGAGGAGATTGAAAATGTGGATGACAGGTAAATAACCAGATGAAGGAAAAGAGCAGTAAGAGATCATACATACTTGTTTATCTTCTCCTAAAATAGATGTTGCTCTCTATGGCAAGCATGGGAATTGAGATGGATTATACACAGTGCAAGCTTAACTCACACAGGCTTTTTCAAAGCTGTCTTGCTAAACCGTAGAGATTTTAAGGAGTTTAACCCTTGAAGAAGCTTTACCACATTGTCAAGAGCCGAATCAGCATTGTGGCCAGCACAGGTGTTTAAAGTTGTATGTCTGTGCCCAGAACCAAAACCTTACTGGGTGACCACTTCTCATGATGCGAGCCCCTCCTTTGTGTGCCATCCTCCTGTGTCAGAGCAGTCTGGGATTTCCCTGTACATTTCCTGTCACTGAAGTTCTGTGTAATCCATGGTGACAGCGCAGTGGGGTAAGCCAAGCCCACTGGTGCCCGTGTCATTGGATGCTCCTGTGCACAATAAGCACCTTTTGCTGCACGGTTCCCAGTGTCTCTCATGTGTGAATCATTCTGCTCTGCTCGTGCTTCCTTCGCTCTGCATCGTTTTGTCACCCGAGGGCATTTTGTTCTTACTTAAAGTCCACGTCCTCCTTCCTTTTGATGCTTTGCTGTAGTTCAGTTATGTTTAAGAGCTGAAGGAGTTGAATCTTAATTTCAACTCACTGAAACCTACCTTTAGGTTGTCCTTGTCTGCTTTCTGGGGCACCAGGCAGCACAAACTCGGTCTCTGTGCATAAGTAACTAGCTGCAAGAAAGGGAGATGCTCTTCAGACACGTACACAAGGGCACACAAGGTTCTTTAAGCAGAGAGAAATAAGTGGTTATAGAAATGTTACAAGGGACATCAAATGTTACTGAGACATCAAGGTATTTTGGACAACTGGGAAGTTTTCCCTGATATTATTCTGGGCGCTGGCTGTGGTACAGACCACTATGTGGGGTATCAAGTAAATGAGATTCGAGGAAAAAGAGGGGCTAATCAAGGAGAGATGGTGTGGCCAGAGTTCAAAATGCAGTTTTTTGCAGCCTTTTTGACTCCTCTGTATGTCACAATGCAGATGCCATGAAGAGCAATAACGGGGAGGACCCAGAAACAGCAAGGTTTTAAGGAGCTGTGTATTTCTGAGTAGGGAACGAGTGGTACAGCTTTGGGATGGGGCAGTGCTGACTCTTGGCATTCCTAACAAGAAGCCTGAGGTCGCTCCCTAGGCCAGACTTGGCCTGGCTTGACAAACCTATTCCAGAGTCCATGCTCCAGGAAGTTGTGAGAACAACAAATGCTACAGTGAGATACTGTGGGGAGCAGATTTCTCTATTTTTCACAGTGCTCACAGATGGTGATGTAACAGCAGAACACAGAGCTACTAAAATACCCACATACAGGACGAAGCTTTCCTTAGGCTTGCAGAAAAATAAGAATAATAATTTAAAAATCTACTTGCCTTATTTAAAAATCTACAGCCTGTGTGCAACCCATCCCCTTCCCAGTCCCCAGGTCCTTTCAGAACTTGAGACTTGTGTTTTGTGAGCCATCAGAACTGTGACTGACTGGTTCTCCCCAGATGGGCTGGTAATATGCTCTGTGGTAGCCACAGAGGAGAACATGGACAGTTTAGTATCTTTGGCACCAATCAGCTGTGGGATTTGCTTTCAGACCTTCACTCAGTACTTCAAAATCCCCTCTTCAGATCTGTTGGGCAATAGCTGTACTACCATATGCATAAATACTGAAGAAGTCATCACCAGCTGCAGGCAATTGTGGTATAGAAGTGCTCCACAACATGGTGGCATGGAAGCTTTCCTCCCCTGGCTTTCTGCCTCCATTTGCAAATCACTTCAGGAAGGGAATTTATGCATCTCCTTCCCTGAGGAAGAATACTGACACGAGGTTACAGGAGCTGCACTTCCACTTTGTGCAGGTTGTACCTCAGGTCCTGGGGGCAGTTTTGTGTGCCACAGCAGAGGAGAGATCTGAAGTTATTAGAGACCTATAAAACTATTAGGTGGGGTACAAAGATGGTGAAGGGCCTTAAGGGGAAGGCACAGGAACTGCAGCTCAGGGCACTTGACTTGTTCAGCTGGAGGAGGCTGAGGTCAGACCTCACCAGGGCCTGCAACTTTTGCATGAGGGGCAGCTCCCACCTCTGCTCTCTGTGACCAGGGACAGGACCCGAGGGAACGGCTGGAGCTGTGTCAGGGCAGGGTTAGGTTGGGTATCAGGAAAAGGTTCTTCCCCCCCCCACAGAGTGCTCAGGCACTGCCCAGGCTCCCCAGGGAGTGGTCACAGCCCCAAGGCTGCCAGAGCTCCAGGAGCATTTGAACAACCCTCTCAGGCACAGTTTGGGATTGTTGGGGTGCTTGTGCAGAGCCAGGAGCTGGACTTCAATGATCCTGGTGCATCCCTTCCAGCTCAGGGGATTCCATGATGCAGGGATGTGATGCAGCTTTCACACACATATCCTGCAAAGGCATGGGAGTGTGGGTTATAAAATGTATTACAATGTATACGAAAACACAGGACGAAACTTTCCAGACATTACTTAACTTAGATATGTTATTACATTTTATTGGTAAGAAGCTTTCTTTTTTTTTTTGCCTGTGAAATAACCACAATATCAGCCTGACAGTGATAAATGTGCTGCGTTCTTGCTGCCAGACTGAGAGTTCTGAGAGTCTGCAAACTGAACTTGGAATGTTATTACAGCGAATCAATATGTGTGGCCCCAGCTCTGATGTTCAGAACAGATAACTGTCAAAGCCTGCATTTAATTTCCTTCCAAATATTAGGCTATTTTAGAGTGATCTTTGTAACAGATTACATTGCTGTAAACATTACTGGCTAAAATAAATGATTCATTCTTTAACTTTACCATTCTTTGTTATTTTTGTGATATTATCTAGAGTGACTGCCTTCAACCCTAAACTTTTATCCAGAAATGTTGTGGACTTGCACGAATAACTTCAGCGTTAGCTAAGTGCAGTTTCAGGGCCAAAATCACCAAACTTTTCATTCTCAGCCAAGTAGGGAGTTTAGGAGCATTCACTAAGTTTTTTCAACAAGCAACGACTTGGGAGTTCCTCTAAAATTACTTTCCGGGTAGTACAACAGCCTCAGCTCATACAATCCAACAGGGGGGTGTATAAGAAAATTAGCAGCCTTTTAGGTCATAATTAGGTCCCTGCATTCAGCTGAACGTGGGGTGTGCTCCCACCTGTTATGCCCTGACAAAGCAACCATTTGAAAAAATAAAGAGCAGCTGCTTACAATTTCCTCTCTGGGCCACACAGCAGCACTATGAGGGTAAAGAGAGACTTTTTATTGACCGAAGGAGGACAAGCTTTAGATTAGATATTAGGAGGAAATTCTTTACTATGAGGAGGGTGGGATACTGCATACTCTGTGGCTCTGAGGGGCTGTGGACTCCTCACCCCTGGAAGTGTTCAAGACCAGAGTGAGTGGGTCCCTGAGTAACCTGGTCTAGTGGAAGGCGTCCCATGGTCCCTTCCAAACCAAACCATGCTGTGATATTTGCTGAAAGAGCAACAGACTGGGACACAAGCAAGCCAGGAAGTTAATGGTAACTCCCTGATACAGGGGATTGAGGAGTCAAGGAGAGGAAGTTCTTTGCTGGACGTGATGCTTATAGACAAGTAAAACTGGTCTGGAGTGTGAAGGCTGGGTCAGCCCTGGATTTAGGAATCGTGCAATGGAGGTAAGGATTCTGGGAGGAGGGAACTGGGCAGACAGCAGCCTCCGAACCCCAGAGTAGGTTCCCAGCAGAGTGGGCTTTGGCCTGTTCAGGAACTGCTGAAATAAGAACCATGTAAAAGATGGTTCTGGAGAGGAGTTCAGGAGATTTCAAAGTTTTACCTTCTCCAAGCTAAAGAATGTACAGAAAATCAGATGAGAGTGGAAGAAAGCCTGCATGGATGATCAAGGAGCTCCTGGTTCAACTCTAATACAAAAAAAAAAGTACACAGTAGGTGAAAGAAGGAACAAGTGACCCCACAGGAACATAGAGAAGCTTTTCAACATGCATACAAGTATAGGATAAGAAAGCCAAAACTCAGCTGGAGTTGAATGTAATGAAGGGTGGGAAAGGCAACGTATGCTGGCAGCAAGAGGAAGATGAGTAAACTGAGGGCCCACTGCTGAATGAGGTGAGGGAGGTGGTGACAAAGAGCAGGGTGGTAAGGTGGAGGATCTACAGAGCCAGAGCTCATTAGATGCACCTCAGTCCCTGGGGGATGCAGAGCAAATAACCCTGTAAACCATTTTGAACCCTATGATGGGCAAAAAAGTGATTGTGAGTAGTAAGCATGGTTTTATGAAGGGCAAACCAGGTTTGATCAACCTGATGTGTTTCTACAGTCAATGGCGAGGTCACTGGGTGAGGGAAGAATGGTGGATTTTGTTTACCCTGACTTGAGTAAGACTTTCAGTGCCTAATCCTGTAAAACTCCTACAGACAAATGGATGGATTGTGGCCTAGAAAAGTGGATACCGACGTGAACTGAGAACCAGGTAAGCTGCCAGACTTAAAGGATTGTGACTAAGGTAGGAAGTTCTATGGGAGACCAGTTAGCATTGAAAGGAGATGCTTGGAGTGCTGGCCGAGCTTACCCTAGAGAAGAGAAGAATTAGGAGGGAATTTAAAATCAATCAAATAGCTGGGAGGGTAGTAAACAGGAAGTAAAGCAAGCAGACTCTCCAACGGGACAGTAGGCAGGAATGGAAATACATTAAATTCAGGTATAAATATAAAGAAAAAGCTTTCACGCTGTAATGGTTACCCAGAGATTTTGCAGGGTCTCCATTCCTGGATGTATTCAAAACTCAATTGGCTGAGAACCTGAGCAACCTTCTCTAACTTACCCAGGACTCGGAGGGTGGAGGCAGTGGGTGTGATGTGGCAACGATCTCCAGAGGGTCCGTTATACCCTCAATAATTCTTTGGCTCTGTGAATTGCAGGAAAACTGGTTCTGGACAAAGGTGCTTGACAGTGAGCTCCTAGGACAAAAAGACAAGACTGGAATCAGAGAAAGAATTGGTCACATTTAGATAATATAAAATTTATGCATTTTTGGGTAGAAGATGGGAATTCATGTTTTGCTGGAAGTGGTGTATTATGCCTCTATGGTTAGTTGACCAAAAGATATTAGGAGTAGGGTGATACATGTAATTTGATGAAGCTGAATGAATTAAAATGTGGTCTACACTGTATCTTTTTAGCTCGTGTATTAGATTTCAAAGTCAGCTCTTTCCTTTTGCAAGTTTTCATGCTGTATATACCCTAATCATTAACTTTCTAATTTAACAGTGTGCAGTACAGTGTCAAATTGGTTTTATGTCCACAGCTTCCCTCTGTGATATGTTACTACTGTGAAAAATTCTGTCAGATTTGATAGGAATAATCTCCCATGTGTGAATCCCACTGAGTCAAACTCTCCTTAATTAAATCATAACAGTCCAGCTGGCCTGCTCCATCTCAGCTTAATGGTGTCCTCTGTTACCCTTTCTGCATTTTTTTTCAGTCTTGTATTTTCCTTAGTACAAAAGACAGGTATTACACATGAATCTTTCTAAACACGTCCTTGCTTCCAGAAGTGTGCTGAATACATATGCTAATATTGGCCCATTTTTTGGTGCTTGCCTCAGGATGCTGCAAAGGAGGTTTTCTCATCTTGCACAGTTGCTTAATCTTCAAATGCTCTAATTTTTTCTTTTATTATCTTATTTTTCCCTTTCTTTTTAAGTACCAGATCTGGCAAGATTCCAGTTCCCTTCAGCAAGTTTTGTTTTCTAAAATAACAGCAGCTGTTCCTGGGAAAAGTGGTTTTCTTTAATGATTCAGGTTTTTTAGTAATTCCCATGGGTGTTCTTGTTCCTCACGTGGCTGAAGTGTTGCTGCCAGTTATGCTGATATTGTGATCACTTCTCAGCAGTCACAGGCCACGTGCTCTGTCAAAACCTTACCCAACCTGATCAAAAACAAACTTGGTCAAAACGATTATAGGCTTGCTGGTGATAAAAACAAGGTGGTCAGGTGAACTTCCTTTGCGTTATGATGATCATTTCAGAAGAGACACATACAATACAAGGTACAACAACAAGGCAGAGATAAAATTTCATCATTTTTACTCATGCCTTTCCTTCTCTTTGTACAGCTGGATAAATTTAAACCTAGAATTCTAATATTAGGTATGCTTATTTGTTTCAGCAATTACAGCAATTCCTCTTAAATTTTAGGTGCTTCCCTGTAAATTTATGATTTTTCTAATATAACATGTAGCTGGAGAAAAGGTATTAGAAGGCAAACGATCAAGTAGGTCAAGAAGGCTGATTGTTTTCTTTTATGGTCTCTATTTCACTCCAGAACATTCACCAAAAAACCTGCTATAATCAATTTTAGAATGTGCTTTTCTGTGGAGATTATGTTTGGGCTTGCAGGGATCTATATGTAAACAAACCCCAGCAGTTCCTCAGCATTCAGTTTACATCTTCCTCTCAGTCACTTCGTGCACACGCTTGGCTCTGCCCCCCTGTGCCTCTGCTGCCTCTCGCCTCAGTGTTGGCACACTTCTGATTTTCGTAGACTTATATCTCACTTTCTCATCTCCTTCTCCCTGAGCTATACATTTTAAACTCTCTTGCCTCACATTTAATTTCCTTCAAGACTTTCATCAGTTGATAATATTTCTTTGTCAGAGCTTAGCTTATGAACATGTTGCATTTGAGCTCTCCTGTGTGATGTGGCCACCCGGATATTACAGAAACAGAGAGAATACAAATCATGGCATTGCACACGGACCTAGGAACTGGAGTTAATTAAAAGTATGACAAAAGCTTCATAACTGCTGTTTAAAAAATAGGAAGCTTTCTGGAAAATCATTGTACCAAACAGAGTACAGAGATGCAGGAGTGCACTTGAACTCCTTGTATTTTTAATTTTGAGTAGATGGCTTAAAGAAATACACAAACAAAGCAGCAAGCAGTGATGAAATAAATTGCCAAAGTACACAAGTGACTTGCAGAGTACATTGCCTTTTACCTTAAATTACACCAGCTAAAACTATGGCGACAGCCCAGATGAGATGCTGCTTTTCAGGATATTTCAGAGATAAGCAGATAATATAATATATTTATATTATTATATTATGTAATGTTAATATATTATTTCAGAGATAATCAAAAAATGCTTCCCAAAAATCAATATTTACAGATTGGCACAATAAATAATCATGTTGCCTTAACTAGAAATAGCAATTATATTAGTTTTATATTACACTGAACAATGGCTTAGTAATTTGCATTTCCTTTGGACTGGAAAAAACAGTAACTATTTGCAGAGGCAGTTATGTTATGGTAGAAGAATTTACCCAAAAATCCTGTTCTGGAGTTAATGCCTTGTAGACCTAGGTAGGTACAAACACAAAATTTGGCCATTCGGACGAACAGCTGAAAGTCCAAGTAGTGGCTAACAACATCTGAAATGTGAATGTCTTTAGTGATGTATTTCCCCCATTCTGAGATATCCCATCTCAGAGTGCCTTTTAGCTCAATAAATGTGACTTCAAAAGCTTTATGCAAGGAAGGAATTCCCGGAGGATGCTGGTTTTGCCTCACATTCTCCTTGAGAACCACTCTGGGGATTTCTCAAGCAGGGTTTCTGCCTGAGACGTTCTCTTTTCCAGGTTCGTATCCAAAGGCCTGCTACCTTCATTGTCTGCTCTTTCACACCTTGTGGAACATTTCATCTGCAAATATAATTAATTTATGTTACTAGATTCTACCAGGCCATACTGGAACAGTAAAGCAGTCACTGTGTTGTCCTCTTGCCTCTTCAGAAACAGAGGAACTTTTACAATATAGGCTTTGGAAGATGGATTCTTCCAGGCTGCAAACACAGCATTTAAGAATCCCTTGTTAACTGCCTGAACACAGATCAAGTATGTTCCTAATATAAGCAGGAAGTATGTTTTCTCTTGCCAGGAAACACCATTTCTGGTTAAAGTCAGACTGTCTGCACTGTCTGATGGACAGGTGCCAGAGGAAGATCATATATAACACATCCCATCGATTTTCATCTTCTTAAAGATCATAATTTCAGAAAATACAATGGCAGAGAGGCAAGGAGCTGGGTACAGCCGTTGCTGAGGCCAACATCTGCCCCTGCAGATGCATCTTCATCAACACTTCAGTTCATATTTGTGATCCTGGAAAGGCAGAGCGGAGCTGGCTCTACAGATCTCAAAGGGGAAAATAAACAGCAGGACCAATAGCTAGAGAATCAGCTATATTTATATCTGCTTTTCAGAAGACAATTGGAATTGAAAAGTGGTATTTCCAAACTGAAAGAATAAAAAGGAAACCACACCAGCTTATTCTACTTAATACAGATGTGTGCAGTCCCCGAGGGGCAGCACAGAGATCAGTCTGTCATTGAAAGAATCCTGTGGGAAATGGGCCCACAGGAAGCAGCACCTGATGCTCACATATGTCTTGAGCAGAAGGAAAGGGACTTCTGTGTGTTTCCAAAGGTATGAAATCTGAACTTTTTTTTTTTTAACTTGGCTGTTCCAGTAACTTGTGAGAAGATCTCCAGTTCTCTATCTGTACTAGGGGCACAAAGCAGAGCAAAAGCTGAATTTGACTTGTTCTATTGGTTAAAAGTTTATTTTCTGGGGAATCTGAGCATTAATTAATAGATTAGATGATTTTTGAAAGCTAACAGTTACGTGGAATTTGGGAATCAGCTGTGGAGAGGCTAAGTACAGAAGCCATATTTGACCTGGAGCACGTTAGATCCGATGTTTACATTTCACGGATACCGGATGTATTTTGTGGTCATCTAATCTGCTCTGTGCATATTCACATGCACTTCTCCCTGCAGCAAGACCACTGCCTCATGACACAACGGGAACCACCTTCAGAAAGACCCCACCTATTTGGACAGGGACACCAGATGAGAGGTAGCACAGCACATGCCTTGGCCGTGTACCTCTGGTGTTGTAAATTGTGTTTTATTTCTGTTTTTGTGTCTTTAAACTACTGGGTAATAACAGGCGTGTGTCAGGTGTTCTTGCTGGCTTAAAGAGCCATCTCATAGATTTCTGTTCATCAGACTCTGACCAAACCACCTGTAAGTTCCCAAAGGTAAGTTGGAGATTGTAGTTCCTTAGGTCTGTGCCCTGTTCTCGACACCAGTTATTGCTCTCACTGTTCCTGTGTGAACCAGTGACAGTTCTGAAGGGCACTCGTGGAGGCTGAGTCACAGCAGCCACAAAGAAATGCTGTTTTCTCTTCAGAGCTCTTCTGTTATTGTGTATTCTGTCATCCTTCCCAGGGGTGTTCAAGAGGTTGCCTACAGAAATTTCCAGTCTGTCCAGAACCAGGTCTCTGCATATGATTCTTTGTTCCTCTAGGAATGGGAATAATGTTGGGCTTTATTGTATTAAAAATGCCATGGTGTGCCATGCCAAGCATTTCACAGCTCTGCGATCTGCTCGTGGGCTTTCCTGTTTATCACATCTCAATGTTTATGTAATCTGAAAGCTTTCCAGGAACAAATGTATGTTTACATTATCATTATGTCTCTGTATCATTGTAAAATAAGATTATATGTCTATAATAGAACAGTATTTATAGGAGATTACAAGTCTCATTGCAATTATTTGATTAATTGCAGTGAGACTATCAACTTGACAAATTCAATTTGATTTAGTATGTGCCATTCTGATTTTTCATGGTGCTCTTGTTTTTAGGTTTTTTTATCTGAATGTTGGAGGCACAAAGCCAGAAGTCTAAAAAAGTCTGATTATATTATATCAGCAATACAGTCTCCATTATCATTCCTGTTTGTAATCTTGTCAGAGAAAGATATCAAATCTCTTTGACATAATCTGCTTTCCATTAAGCTGCACTCTCCTCATTAGGCTTGTGATGAGTTTAAGCTGTTGCCACACAATGAGAGGAATATCTAAAATAATGTAATAAATAAGATACGATACAGTAGGAATTGGGGGGTTGGCCTGTTTGCTTCTGCTTCCTGACAGCTGGGAGCACTTCCTTCCCCTTGCCTGTGACGTTTGCCTTTTGTGTCCAAGTGCAATAGCTGTGCTTTGGAAATCACAGACTGGCCTGGGTTTGAAGGCACCTAAAGCATTTTCTTGTTCCAACCCCCCTGCCATGGACAGGGACACCTTGCACCCGACCAGGTTGCTCCTGTTCCACCCAACCTGGCCTTAAACACTTTCAGGGATGGGGCATCCAGATAATAACTAAGCAAACAGCTAAATAATAAATAAATAAACAGATAAATGAACCTGATCTGTTTAATTGAAACATTATTATTATTTATCTACTGGTTGACAGTCTTTACCATGCACAACAGTAAATGGAACATCCACAGAGGGCTGGAAGATGTGACTGTTGTAGACTCATGTCCTGCTGGCACTGAAGACAAGGCCAGGCATGCTACATGCTGTGTTTGTATACACCAGGTCCATCATGCTGGATTGCACCTTGAAAGCACCAGGGACCTCTATTTAAGCACCGAGTGTTACTCAGTGTGCTCACTCTGTCTGTAATGATGCCCCAGCAGTGCCTTGAAGATGCAGGTCACTCTCCTGGCATGCCCAAGGTGACATGTTGAAGTTGCCATCCCGTTAGCAGCTGAATCTCACAGCTTCCACCAAGCTGTCCCTGCCCTTCTGGTGACCTGGCAGCATCCACGGGGAATGAGCCCTGATCTGGGACCCTCTAGGGAGCAGGGTAAGGACGACACCAGCTGAGCCTCCTGGCATCTTTTCTGTGCAGAATCTCCTTCAGAAATCCCATTGTGGCAAAGCAATTCCATAATACTTGGAATAGGGGACCTTCGAGCTCTGGCAGAAAGGCAGAAGCAGAGCAATGGTAAATTTGTTGCTGGATCTCTGAGCAGGGATTATGGGGATCTGTGACAAGAGCCAGGAAATCTCCCAGGCGCTGGCAGGACAGGAGCAGCAGAGGCAAGGTCAGGGTGATCTCAGCATTGATGCAGTCACCTCCTGAATAATTAAAAGTTATAGATAAACATTCCATGGAGCCAAAAGGGAAAAGAACCCACAATACGGGGTGCTTTTCCTGTGAAATAGGCAATCTTTGCCAGCAGAGCTTTCTTATCACTTTCACACATATTTTTCCAAAGAATGATGATCATTTTGGGCCCAATCGCCACAGTATCATGTTTAAACTGACATGTTTCTATAACATTTTTTAAAATAATTGATCACTGTCTTAACTTTTCTACTCATTCAGATAACACAAGTAACAAGAAAGTTTATCTTCTTTTTGTTTCTTTCAAAGTCCTAAGAAGCTAAAGGGCTCTAAGAATTTAGCAAATTTATACCTCATTAAAAAACCCCAGCCATTTCCAGTTTCTCTGAAGTATGTAAGAAAAATCTTATGCATATATATTTGTATGTATTTTGCTATGATTAGAGGATATGTAATTAGAGTATATATGTACATATAGGGAAATTTGCAATGTTAATTTGTAAACCTGCAGAATAGACTTAGGAATTTGTTTCCATGGGCAAAGAAACCAGCAGCAGCAGCCCTCTGAAATGTCCTCAGTGTCTCTCACCATTTCACTAACTGACAGGAGAATCCCTTTCTAAGCTTGATTTTACTGTGGATAATCTCACACATTTTTATTTCAGAGGCAAGTGCAAATGTCTGTCCAATAGGAAGCATTTCTTCTCATTTCTCCCTCCATCTAATTTGATGTGAAACTTCAAATGATGCATGAAGACCTTTTGTTAGAACAGTGCTTTGGCTTTTGAAAGAAATACATTTGGCCATTCTTATGGAGTCTTTTTAATTTGGGTATTCAGGTGGATTGGGAGTTACACCAGCTCGGGGGTTGCTTTTGTTGGGTGCTCCTCTTGGGCAGTCAGGGGAAGGTTTTCTGATTCTACCATTTGCTGTGAGCTCAGAAGGGTTTATTCCCAGGGCAAGCTTTAGGGGTTTGATCGATTCACCTTCGAAAAAACAGTTCTGATGATAACTTGCATTTCCCTCTTATTTGTCTTGAGGACCCATTGCTTGTTATCTACCTGGCATTGATGATGTGTTCTCTCTGCTGGACAACACTTCATTATACCTCTTAATCATTACCTTAGCACAAAACAAAGCTCTCTGCAAAGCTTTAGAAGCTTTATAAATACCCTGCAACACATGCAGGAGACTGCATTACATGATGCATCTTCCATTCAGGAATTCTTTAAGTAGATTGCACTTACTGCTATTGACCTCTGCGATGGGGTCATGGATCTCTGGCAAAGATTTATGTCCAGCATCGTGGCAGCTGCTGCTGCGTGCCGTACACAGCATATGCATTGTGGTAATGTTACAAACAGATTTCAGATTACTGAGTTGACAACAGATGGATGGCTTTATGTAAGAGCAGAAAGCAGCAGCGTGTTTCAGAAGATGGTATCTGTTTCCTAAAATATTAGTCTGTTCTTAAAGGCAGTGTGAACCCAAAGCTGTTGAACGGAGGCTGTCAGTATTACTGATTTGTGTGATTATCTCTCAGAACTTCTTCTCCCATCAACTACAAACAAGCCTATTTTTTGTTGTGGTTGGTTTGAAATTTAATAAGTTTGTCAGCCTCATCAGACAGCTCTAATCCACCTCTCACTGTTGGTACCAGGCCTCTCTGGTTTTCTCCTTTGGGACACACTGGAGCAGTGTGGGTATTTCCTTGTGGAAGCTGCGTTTTCAGCCAGCTGTGTCTCACTGTTCCAAAGCCACTGAGCATCTGAGCCATCATTCTGAATACTGCCTAAATGAAAACATTATTATCATATTTGCTTTTGTTGTTGTTGCTGTAGCTCACCTTTAGGCAAGACTGCCTCTAAGAAAATTTTTGCTGTGTCTGATGATGCTGGACCTCAATTATCTGTGCAGTTCAACATCTGTCGTGATGTTTCTGATGTTTTGCTTGTGAGGCACGTGCATAAATAAGTAAAGATTATGTACAAGGCAAAAAACCACAGGTTTATCCTGTTCATCTTAAAGGTTTTGCCCCATAGATTCTCTGATGCCTTTTTATGTGCATTTAGTAGGAAGTGCAAGTCACTTGGTTTAGCATTTTAATGTAAATAGCTCATACTCCATCTACTGAACAACAAGGTAGTGAACATTTTTCTGTTCCTGGCACTGTATTCAGCACCCCAGTTTTACCCTCAGAATGGCAGATGTTTGTGTATTGGGCACAGAGCTTTTTTCCCCATATGTTTCAAAGAATACTCACTTGAGTTTGGGATTAAAAAGTCCAATTTAAGGAACTTATTCACCCAGGCAGTCCATAGTAATTCTTAACCTCTCTCTGAATCACCTGTGACTTAGTACTGGGTTTGGGGGCATTTTTTTGGGGTATTTCTCTCTTTAGCTACCTTGATTAATACATCAAGAAACAGAATGAGGTAAATGAAAGAAAACAATGAGGAAGAAAAGAGACACTTATTTGGTTGTTAACTGCCACTTCTTAATGAGTATAATGCGTGTTTTGAGTGGAAGGCTAAGAATCACTCCAGTCCTGTGCTGAAGTTCCTATCATCGGATATCCAGAGGTGATAATTTCTTCAGGTATCACTTTCAGAAGAAGAAAAAAGGAAACAAACTATTTTGCTTATTCCTTAGGGGTTTAAATGGGAGATTCACAGTAGTGCAGGATATGCTTGCTTCTTGAAAGGTTTTTTAAATCACTAAATCAGTCATGGACAAACCTGGGAATTTTACTTTGAACTAAGGCGTGTGATGAGAAATATTATATATATGTATTCCTGACAACTGCCTCTCTTAAGAGGTGCTTCTACCCCCTTTCTTTGTCTTCTGTAAAGATTAAAACAGAAGACAGGCATGTAGTAATGAATGGGGACACAATTCTTTAAGCATGTTTTAAATGCTACGAATATTTTCTGCATTAGAGACTCTGGCTTTACAGGGAAGTAAGTTAGGAGATTATTTAGCTGCTGGTGTCTCCTACAACAATCCCAGATTCCCAGGGTTTAAGCTGGCTGCTGTCCTCACTTGCCCTGTAGTCCCAGTGCTGGGTGAAACCAGCACACTGCTCGATACTGCTGCAATTTTGTTTTTGTTCCGTGGCAAGGGCAGAAAGCCAGCGTTAGGGACCCCAAGGGAGAAAACGATCCCCGAGGTTGCTCCATGACCTATATCCCCTCCCAAACCCCGCTCAGTGCAGGATTCTGGATCCCCCCTCACAATCTCACCACTTCATTAATGACCTCATCTCTCCCCCTTCTCCCCAGCCTCTTGCCTTGAGTCTGAGTCCCTCGATCTGAAATGGTTTCCCTGATCTGCGTGCTCCTTTCCCCCGTGCGGAGAGCAGCACGACAGAACCCAGACCCTGAGGACAAGGATGGATGGATGGGTGGGTGGGTGGATAACAGATGAATGGCGGGGTAGGTAGATCAATGTATGGATCGATAGGTAGATGTATAAATGAATAGCGATAGACGGATGGATAGATGGATGGATAGATGGATGGATGGATAGATAGATGGATAGATAGATAGATAGATAGATAGATAGATAGATAGATAGATAGATAATAGAGACCTGCCTCTCTCCGGGGGCTGTCCCTTCCCCAGCCGGCCCCGGGATGCTGCCGAGCCCGGGTGCTCCCGGTCCAGCGCAGCCGCTCCTCCCCGTGACTTGCAGATTCGCCGCTCTGTTTTTCCTTTGTGGCGGCTGCTCTCTGGTGGGAATTCCGGGAGTTGCAGCAGCCGGATTCGACCCCGCCGCTCCTGCTGCTCCCGGGGCAGAGCTCGGGGCGAGGACCGACTTGCTGCTGGTCCGTAACCCGCATTTGAGTGATGCCAAGGTGCGTCCGAGTCTCATCTGGTCAAGCCTGACCAAAAAAAGTGATAATAGTTTTACATATAACAGATACACAGGAGCTACAGGCTGTTTCCTATTAGCCCTCCTCATCATTGATGCAATGATGTTTTAATACAAAAATACTTCTTTTTCCCCCTCCCAATTTTATGAACCTGGCAGTGGAAGTATCATGGCATCAGGGTTGTGCTGCACCTATCCAGATATAAACTCTTTGGAAAGTAAATTAGCTGTCATGCACTTTCAGTGGTACTTGCTAAACGTGTTGGGTTTGTATCTGTTTACTTTATAATTTTTCACTAGGAACGCTGTTTGTGCATCTGTCTTAAAATTGGTTTTCAGTTTCTCTTTGCCAGTGTGTCCCCTCCTTCAGAAAATGTGACACGGATGTGAGTACCTGTCTGTTGCCTAAACAGTGAATAAACTCCTTCTGGATTTCTCCCTACAGAATGGTTGTTTTCTTTTCTGTAAGTCTCTTTTTTTCTGTAAGTTTCTTTTCTCTCAGAGTATCTACATGCTGTTGGTCAAAAGCACTGAGCATGTCAAGCATCATCCAGCAGAAAGATGGCTTTTCACTGCTCAGTTTTGTCAAGATACAAAAAGTATTTAAAATAAAATATTATAAAATAAAGTATTTAAAAATATTTTAAAATAAAATAAAAGACAAGATCCAAGGGTATGTAGGATAACAAGAGTCTAAACTTCACTGCTTTGTGTAAACAATGTCCGGGTAGTTCACTGGCCCCCTGTATTCTGGGGGATGGTTTAGTTGTGTCAGAGGTCCAAGGGCCACCCTGTGATCCCAGGGGGTGCCTGGTTTGCAGCTGCTACTGGAATCGTGTGGGAGGAAGTGACCTGCAGCTGGGGACAAAGGAAGTTGCACAGAGGGCCCAAACCTCTTTGCTTTCCTGAGTACCCTCCCCAAAAATGCCGACTCTGCTGTTTCAGTAAAACCTAAGCCAGATTTCTCTTATGCTGAGGCTACACAGCCCTCACCATCTAGCTGGATTTGGTTTAGAAATAGTATTGGCTACTTACTTAACTGCTGAACTGCTCACTGTGTCCTCAGAAGCACTAGACACGAACTGAGGGGTGATGCCCTCATGTTGGTGCATCCCTGCTCACCTGTGCCAGGAGTAAACATGATAACTCCCTGGATCTCTGTCTCCTTTAAAAACTTCCGCTCAGAACATCTGTTTTCCTTCCAGGCGGTGACCACGCTGTCCATGAAGTTGTGCTTTAATCCCTTTTCCACTGACCTTCTCTTTAGGCAGCACTGGGCCAAGTGTTTCCAGAGCTGATCTCCTTATGTTCATGCTGTCCAAGGTTACAGGATTCGGAACCTGGCTTGCAGAAGAGCCGGACCTGGCATCAGGAGACAGAAAGTTGGGTACTGGGCTTTCCATCCTATGACAGTGGCTGAGACAGTAGGGTTCCTTTTGGTTTGCTGCTACCTTCTGATAATTTTTTTGCTGCCCCATTGGAAAGAAAGGCATTCTGAGGAAGAAAGGTGGAAGTGAGGAAATCTAGGTCATAAGCCAGACACTGAGAATTGGAGAAAGACCAGTGCAAGCTTTAAGGATCATATATACACTCCCTTCCTCCTTCCTAACTGATTTGTTTCTTCCTTCTCTGTGTCTATTTTGGCTCCCTTCTATCCATGCACCTGTTTTGACTTCAAACTGCATCTACTGCCCTTCCTGCTCCTCCATAGAATTTCCTACACCCTTTTAATTCTGGTTGGTTGGACCCCACCTTCTCTTTACTAATGCCCACTGTGATTCTCTTCTTACAGGTGGCACACCAACAAGCCCTCCCTAAGCTGTTCTCAGGATGGATCCTACATGAGTTGCTTTGTCCTTACCCTGCTTGCTCAGCCTTGCCAACCAAACAGCTTCATGCTTGTCCTCTCTTGGACCCTCTTGCATAGCATCTTTCCCTCCTCTAACCACTGCTCTCCCCTTCTCTCCTCCACTTTCAAATCTGCTTCTCAGCTGAATCCCTGTTTTCTTGCTCAGATGACCAGACAGATTTTTAAAATTAGCCTGTCCAAGGCCAACCCCTTCCCATATCCGTTCCTTCCTGACCTGTCCTTTTAAGACAAAACGTGCTATTTCTCTGCTGTGGACAGCACACTGTCTGCCTAGGTCTCGCTTTCTTATTATAATGCTCAAATGTTTAACTTCAAACACTTCTATTTCCTATCTTCCAGTAGCCAATCATAGAAATATTTCTTCACAAGCCTGAAGATTCTTTCCCTTGTTCATGAATGCTTGTGTGGCACTTCTGTCCCCGAAATATCTTTTTCGAGGCTTTCCAAATGTCTCTGAGAAAATCATCTTTTTCTCTGTTGTTCCATGAAAAGCACATAGAAAGCCAAGGCTATTTATCCAGTGAGCTTGAATTGCCTGACAACCTTGTGCTGCTTGACTGTTGAACATGTGTCTTTCCATTCGAATCTGTCTCCTCTGAGTGAACTGAAACAGCCACTGCAGGAAAATGTGGAAGGAGTCACAAAGAAATGGAACAGAAGAACATGGGAAAAAACTTCAGCAGGTGATACTTCCCTCACAACTTACAGAAACTGACATATTATTTATTGGCCATTTGAGACCTCAGGACACAAGAAAACACATGGTTTTAGGGATTTGTGAAGAAAATTCCACATATTTGACCTAGGAGTGAGGTTGAAGATGGAAAAGTTGGATCCCACTAAACAAAATGTTTATGAAGATGAAAATACTTACTTGCCTTCAAAAGGCATTCATGGTAGCGAAGTGTTGCAGCTGAGAGGATTTATTTCCAAACAAGAAGTACTGAGATTGTCATGGCTAGAGAGGAGAGAGAGGATTTGTTGCCTTTGAAGGATGGAAAAGATCTAAGAAAACACATAATCACAGACTGGTTTGGATTGGAAAGCACCTTCAAGATCATCTTGCTCCAGCCTCATGCCAAGGGCAGGGGCACCTCCCACTGTCCCAGGCTGCTCCCAGCCCCGTCCAGCCTGGCCTTGGGCACTGCCAGGGATCCAGGGGCAGCCACAGCTTCTCTGGGCAACCTGAGCCAGGGCCTGCCCACCCTCACCGTGAGGAATTTCTTGTTAATATCTAATCTAAACCTGCTCTGTCTGGCAGGTACCTTCCATCCAGAATTATCTTTGGAGACTGGAGAACACAGAAAGTTTTGAGAAGACACGTGAACTCAGACTTCTGAAGCAGTGAATTTTCCTCTATTCTTTGAGGCTGGAAGGTACACAGGGAGGTTTTAGAGTAGATGGCCTCATGAACTGATGTCTTTAGAAAGGAAGTACTGCTGCCTAGGAAGAAATGTGTTCTCCATTGTGTCTGAGGAGCAGCAGCAGCATTTCTGCCTCAGTCAAAACACTGAAGTCCTGACTGTAAAGGACTTACTGCTGGTCCAAGGAGAGACTTGTCCACACAGCAACACCTGCAGGCTCATCTTTCAGATATTCTTTGGAAATCTGTTGCAGCTGACCCAAGGGGCAGCGGAAGTTTGTGCTGCTGTTAATGCTGAATTGGTTCTTAACTGTGGAATTCTTTAGGAGAGGACATACAACAGTCAGAGATCTCCTTCTGAAATAGAAAGTATTGAAAACTCAGCCTCCCACAAACGGCTGAATTGGTTCTTTCCTGTGGAATACTTCAGGAGAGGACATACAACAGTCAGAGATCTCCTTCTGAAATAGAAAGTATTGAAAACTCAGCCTCCCACAAACGGCCTGTGCTTGGAAACGCCTTTATTGCCTGACTTCTGGACAATGTAGTGCACACACATGAGCAATGTTTGCTACGTTTGCCCACGTCTTTGGTAAGCACACTTGACAGAAGATTTGTTTAGGACGTTTCACGCTTGCCTGGATTATTAATGCCAAACCAAGTGTCTCAATAAGTACTAAGGAAGCGCGTTTATGTGCCAAAGACTCCAGGTGGGAACTAGATTTCAGACTTTGTCCTTGCAGTAGCCGGAAGGGGAGAGAGGAGGCTCCTGCGGAGGCTGGGGGCACACGCCCCCGTGCAGTTCCTGCGCCGGACGCTCAGGGGCGCTGTCGGCCAGCGCTGGGCGCGCGTTGCGGCTGCTGGGAGGGAGGCGGGGAGAGCAGCGAGCGCCCGGCAGAGGCTGCGCGGCTGGCACCGCCTGGGAGCCCCGCAGAAACGCCCCGGCTGCACCGGAATCCGCCCCGGTTTAAAGCCTTTCCTAAGGACGTGCCGGGAATCGCCGCATCGAGACGTGCCTGGAAAAGCCAAGAGCACAAGGCGAAACAGGGAGCGGGAAGGACGGAGAGGGTCTCCCAGGGGCATCCCTGCGGGATTTGGGAGGATTTCAACCTCGATCTGGGGTGACNAGTTCCTGCGCCGGACGCTCAGGGGCGCTGTCGGCCAGCGCTGGGCGCGCGTTGCGGCTGCTGGGAGGGAGGCGGGGAGAGCAGCGAGCGCCCGGCAGAGGCTGCGCGGCTGGCACCGCCTGGGAGCCCCGCAGAAACGCCCCGGCTGCCCCGGAATCCGCCCCGGTTTAAAGCCTTTCCTAAGGACGTGCCGGGAATCGCCGCATCGAGACGTGCCTGGAAAAGCCAAGAGCACAAGGCGAAACAGGGAGCGGGAAGGACGGAGAGGGTCTCCCAGGGGCATCCCTGCGGGATTTGGGAGGATTTCAACCTCGATCTGGGGTGACTCAGAGTCGGTCGGTTGGTAAGCACCGAGTTACTACCGGGAGAAATAAATGCTTGCTTTTAACAGAGCGATGGGGAAAGCAGGAACTGTGCTGAATGCATGCAGAGGGAGGAGGCTGGTTTATGTCTCGGAAAATGAGCCTCAGAACAGGAACCTGTGGTATTTACAATATAACCGAGAGCCAGAAGGTTAGGAACGATTCTCCCAGCTTTCCCAACATTTGCATCCAGCTGAGCACAGATTCCGCGGGGCAACTGGGAATTCAGGGCGCTGCGTGATTGTTACGGAGACGAAAGAAGAAACCCATCCTGGGAGTTGTCTGGGAACGAGAGGTCTGGAGTGTTGGTCCGTCTTTGCACTCAGGCATGGAAAACGCTGTGACGTTGGGGAGTATCTGTTCTTCTGGTCTGCAGGCTCCTCCCAAGCCATTCTCTCCTCAGGGTGCGCTGGAGGGAGTGGACAGTGGCTCCAGGGATGGAGAAGGAGACTTTATCCGGGGAGACCACGAAACCGGGCATGGGACCTCTGAGATTTCATTCGGCAGATCTGAATTCCCAGCTGAAAGACCGAGAAGGATTTTGGAAATTGAAATTGCTCAGGCTTCAGAAGTGCGGGCAGAATTTTCTTTTAGCAGCGCTGTGTTCTGAAATACGGAGTCATACCAGGAAATGAGCAGGAAATGCTGCTGTCGTGCTTTTCTAGCATAAAGCTGTAAATGACAGAGTGAAGAGAACTGGTTTTTGATTCTTCTTAGGATAAAGATGTCATCACTAAAGCAAAAGACGAAGAAGCCTGCAATATCACTGTATCCTCAAGGAGATTAATGAATTCTCTGACACATTCATGCAAATCTTTCTTATTATGAGTGTAGTTCCTTAGTTTGTCCTAAAATACAGTGTGCTTCCGTCTGGCAGTATTCAAACTCCTTTTTTAAAAAATTAATATGCATCCATTTTACTGCTGTGACCCAAGGGAAAACACCAGCACTAGCTCTCCAGGGCTGCGCGGTAAGTGACCCTCTTCATTTATCATTTCTCTAAAATCTGAAAGAACATAAACGCCGGTCGAAGAGCAGCATCTTCTGATGGGCAAAGATACTGTTACAGCCAAGAGCTCCGCTGAGGATCGCTGTTCTCCTTACACCCTTCTGCACCCGAAGCTGCAGGACACCGTTTCCTTTCTGAAATTATGGGAACAACAATAGCTGGGTTCCTGCGCTCAGGGTAGGAAGTGTCTGTGGAGCTCTTCTCGGCCTGTCCTTCCCCCTGCTGTGCACTGGTGACAAAGATTAGGATAAGTAGAAACAAACACACATTCCCCTCTCGGAGGTGCCGAGAGCTGAACAAAGCGGCACAAAGCAAGCGGATTACAGGGGTCACAGTTATTTTTGCAAAGCAAAGAGAGAGAGGAGCCCCTTTCCCAGCGCACCTACAGCTGTGGCTTCTCTGGCGGTGATAATGATCGCAACTCGAGAGCAGGACACGTGCCTGGAAGGGGAGAAAGGAGAAGCTGCCCTTTGATGTAAGTTAGGGGTTTAGATCTTATCACGCTTCCAAGTCAAGCGGCGGTAAGAGAAAGTCACCGAAAATTACTTCGTTCCTGTAAGATCTTTTAGCAGCTAAAGTTTTGGGGACTCCTAAAGTCAATCCTAGTTGTTACTTTCTCCTGCTGATACGGTATTTTAAAACAAATGAAGACATCAGAGAATTTCTAGGACCTGACCTCTTGAGTATTGTTTGACAGCCTCACTCCTTTTAGCAAACAAAAATAAGGGGAAAACATCTAGGAAATTAAAGAAAATGTGCCAAAACCAAGGGGTTTATGGTACTTTATAATAATAATTTTTAAAAGCGTAGCTCCTTTTACAGTAAAATCGGAATTAAAAATGCTGGAATCACAGGTAAATAGTGCAAGCGCTGTTTTGTTTTCTCCTTCATGTTTTAATCCTCTAAGAGGAAGGTTGGGCTGGGCTCGCAGGCAGCTGTGCACGTTCTCAGCACAATGTGCGTATTCGTCGCAGAAGCAGTCGAGGTGTAAATCTGTCTGCGGGCCCAGCCATGCCTGCCTGACCCTGAGGTTCTTACCCGGCTTCCGGCACGGATCCTGCCTCACAGCACCAGACTGTGCTCAGAACCCCTCGGTATCCCCTTCCACCTCCGTTTTCCCGCAGTTGTTCCTAACAGGTCTGATCTTGACGTCTCCCTCTTAGCGAGTTTGATTGTGCCTCTAATCATCTCGTAATAAGCCCTGCAAATTCCTGGAGCCCCCCTCAAACACGTCGTCATCAATTTGTTCTCTTCTATGACACTTTTTCTGATAACTCGTGAGAATCTTTAGAGCTTTTTTTTTCCTTTGTGGTTTACAGAGTTTCTTGTCGAACCTCTGGAGTTTACACTTCAATGATTCCTTTAATGGCCCATCAATTAGTGTGATAAGAGCCTTATCTTTGCTATTGTCTCCGTTAGCTTCTCATTAGCTTTGTGTATCGAGGAGTTTACCTTATGAGCTCCCTGTTTGTTTCCTTGCTCTTTGTATCAGCTGGCTGTTGGCCACATACCCTTAGGCAGATACAGCACTTCAAGTTTAACCTCTTTTTCACACAGAAAATGCTAAAGTCGGGCGATGTGTGATACCCAGTAAGAAAGAAACAGCATTAGGATGATGTGTCCTGGAACAGCGTTCTCGTCCTGCTGTGATGGCGAGCTACGGTGGTGGTGAAGCTTTTTCCTGGGGACATTTCCTTGTCAGCTCTCTGGCACCCGCTCTCATTTTCAGTAGCTTCTCTGACTCGCCACACTTGCTAATCGCCCTGTGCTGATTAACAGGAGCAGAAGAGAAGGAAAGTCTCTTCTGTGGCAGGGGATCTTGCCATGCCTGCACAACGCAGAGGCAAACCAAAAGCTGTGTATGAAGAGCTCGTGGTTGGGAGCAGGGATGTGATACCCAGAGCAGCGCTCTGCACGCGGGCAGGGATCCCTCTTCGGAGAGGGGAGAGCATTTACACCGCACCTTTTTTCTTCTCTTTGGCACAAAGAGTGCGGATTCAAGCAGCAAATCCGGAACTAGCTGCGCTGGCCCGAACGAGAGGAAATATTCCCCCTTCCGACGCTGGGTGGGGATGTTGGCCGCGGACCGGCGCCTTCCTCGGTCCGCCCCGGGTTTGCAGACGCAGAGAGACAAAAAGCCGTGTGATCTGAGCTGCTCGGAAAGGAGTCGGAGCGCTCGGGGGCTTCCAGCTTCCCTCACCCCAGGATTGCTGGCCCACACCGCTCTTCTTCGGACGTTACTTAAAAATGCTGGCAGCCGCGGAGGACGGTGGATGGCTTTTTTGGAGAGCGAGGGCGTGTGGGAGACGGAGCGGAGACAGCAAGAGGCAAGTGATCTTGTTTATTCTGTGCTTTTGCGTGTGTCAGAGCGGGGCTGAAACCCTCCGCTACTCTGTGCCGGAGGAAATGGAGAGGGACTCCTTTGTCGCCAATATTGCCAAGGACCTGGGGGTTCCTCTGAGCCAGCTTGCGGCTCGCAAGGCCCGCGTTGTGTCCGAGGGGAACGAGCAGCTTTTCCGACTCAATCAAAACACCGGAGTCCTGACGGCAAAGGAATCGCTGGACCGAGAGGAGATCTGTCCGCAGAGCGATACTTGCACTCTCGTCTTCAAGATATTCTTTGAAAATCCCTTGCAGCTTATCCGAGGGGAGGTGGAAGTTCGTGACGTAAACGACAACTCGCCCGTGTTCCCGGAAAAGCAGATGGTTTTAAAAATTCTAGAAACAGCATCTCCTGGGTCCCGTTTCCTCCTGGAGAGCGCCCAGGACAAGGACGTGGGCATTAACGGTTTGCAGAACTACAGCCTCGGGCCCAATCCTCATTTCTCCCTCGCTACTGGAACAGGGAAAGACGGAGTAAAATACGTGGAACTTGTCCTACAGCGCCAGCTCGATCGTGAAGAGCAGGGAGAGCTGAATTTACTTCTCACCGCCATCGACGGGGGGTCGCCACCCAGGTCGGGCACGGCTCAGGTCCGGATCGTGGTGGTGGATGCCAATGACAACATCCCTGTGTTCGAACGGGAGACCTACGAGGTGCGCCTGGCTGAGAACAGCCCCCTGGAGCAGCTGGTGGTCAGAGTCGCTGCTGCGGATCCTGACGAAGGGTCCTACGGAGAAGTGCGTTATGCCTTTACCCAGACATCGGAGCGATCCCGGCAGCTCTTCCAGCTGAACCCGGCCACTGGAGAGATCCGAGTCGCAGGCAACCTGGATTTTGAGGAGACGAAAACCCACAAGATGGTAGTGAAAGCCACCGATGGCGGAGAACTATCTGCGCATTGCAAAGTGCAGGTGGAGGTCCTGGACGTGAATGACAACGCCCCGGAGATAGCGCTCACCTCCCTCACCGCCTCCATTCCCGAGGACGCCCCGCCACGCACCGTGGTGGCTCTGTTCAGTGTGCGGGACCGGGACTCCGGGGACAACGGCAGGACGGAGTGCTCCATCGACGGGGACTTGCCATTCAGTCTCACCCCCACTTTTGATAATTACTACGAACTGAGAACAAGCGCGGCTCTGGACAGGGAGAGGACGGCGGAGTATAACATCACCATCACCGCCATGGACTGGGGCAAGACGAGGCTGAGCTCTCGGAAAAGCATCTTCGTGCAGATCTCGGATGTGAACGACAATCCCCCGGAGTTCACCCAGGAGGTTTACACCATGTGGGTCACGGAGAACAACAGCCCCATGCTCCGGATCGGCAGCATGAACGCCACGGACGCCGACGCAGGAAAAAATGCCCGTGTGAACTACGCAGTGGTGCGGCAGGAGGGCAAAGAGCAGCCCGAAGTGTCAGTCAACGCTGAAAATGGAGACGTTTATATCCTCCGCCCGCTGGACTACGAGAAGGTGCGCGCCTTCGAGGTGACGGTGCGCGCAGCCGACGGCGGCTCCCCACCGCTCAGCGCCCAGGCCCTGCTGCGCGTTGTAGTGCGGGACGAGAACGATAACGCGCCCGTGCTGCTGCACCCGCCGCCCGACAGCAGCGCGGCCGGAGAGCTGGT
>WEIT01000023.1:28184-38741 GCA_013389985.1 Dryoscopus gambensis
GACCCTTCTACAGGATCACCTCTGCTCCAACGGAGCCACAGCTGCCACTCCAGGAGGATTATTTTGGGCTGCTCCCCACACCCTAACCAACAGGGTGTCAGGTCGTGTTCTGACTCTGTCAGAGTTTCTGGGATCATTTGTTTGTTGTTGTTCTTTTCTCTGTACCACTACCTTTGCAGTTTGTAATATTCTTAGTAAAGAACTGGTATTCCTATCCCCACATCTTTGCCTGAAAGCCCCATAATTTCAAAATTACAGCAATTTGGAGGTGGGGGGTTTACATTCTCTGTTCCAAGGGAGGCTCTGGTTTCCCCTGGCAGTCACCTGTCTTCTAAACCAAGACAACCTGCTGGCCTGCCCGGGCAGCTGCTGCACCCAACCCTGGCCGCCCAGCGAGCGGACACGTGAGTGACATGTGCTGCACTGCCCTGGAGTCACTGTGCAGTGCCAGCTGCTGCGCTCGGGGCTGTCCCCACGTCCCACGACGCACCGGGGACCCCGCGGAACAGCTGGCACCCCACAGAATCCTGCAGAACAGCTGGCACCCCACAGAACAGCTGGCACCCTGCACAACAGCTGGCCTGCAGTGCAGCTGTGCCTAAACCAACACACTCGGAGAGCCGGCCACACAACCTTGCTCTCACCATGCAGGGCCCCATCGAGCTCGCAAGACACCATGTGTGCTCTGGAGCTGTGCACAAATGCCCTGTCGAGTGTGGCAGTCCCCAAAAACAGCAGCAGAATCCCTCAGCATCCTCCCATGCAGCTTCCAGGCAGAGCCAATCCTTCACCTGCCACAAGTGCCCGTGCCTCGTGGCCTGCCACAGCCCCATGCTGCCCTGGGGACAGAGGATGGGGTTTGGGAGGAGCCCCCAGACCTTCCAGAGCCCCCCAGGGACCATGGAGTGCAGAGTCTCTCCCTGCAGCCCACGGCACAAGCCGGCCTGGCCCCACAGCAGGAGCAGCAAGGAGTCACTGCCCACTCCTCCTGAGCCCCCTCCAAGGGTGTGTGTGACAGCAGAGGATGCTCAGGGCACCCTCACAGCTTTGGCCAGCCCCTCACAGCCTGCACGCTGGTCCAGCCACCCCTCGACTGTGGTGGCCATGCCAAAGGGTGCCCCGAGAGCCCAGGAAGGGCCACTTACAGAGGTGCAGCGCAGGACGGTCAGGAGCAGCTCATCGCCAGCATCCCTGCAGCAGAGACACGCGGTCAGCCAGGGCTGGTACCCCTCTCCCAGGCCATCTGGCCATGGCCAGGCACGGGGGACAGTCCCCACCTGATGATGCTGGCTGCCCGTTCCACAGACACGTCGTCCACTGCGGTGGAGTTGATCATGAGGAGCTGGTCACCCGGCTGCAGCTTCCCGTCGGCCGTGCTCCCTGCGGGCAACCAGCGCGGCCTGAGCACAGCCAGACCCCTCCCACCAGGGGATCACAGGGTCATTTCGACTGGGAAAGCCCTCTCAGATCACTGAGTCCATCCATTAGTCCAGCACTGCCAGGTCCACCACCAACCCACGCCCCCAAGTGCCACATCTGCACTAGGGATGTCCAGAGACATTCCCTGTGAGCTCCCCTTCCCTCCCAGCACCTGCTTCCCTCAGCAACCACCTCTGGATGGCAAAATAAAAGGGGTTGAAGGACACTGGGTGCTGACACCAGCCCATGTGTCCCTGCCTGTGTCCTTGCCCCCCACCTGAGCTTCCCTCTGCCCCATGGAAAGCCACTTCAGCCTGTCCCCCTGTCGCAGCCCCCCAGGCAATCCCCTGGGAACCACACATGGCCTGTGTAGCCACGGGCTCCCATCTGCAAAGGACAGGCCCAGAAGGGCAGCCTTCTTTGTGCCTCAGCTTTAGGAAAGCGTCGATTCTTTCTGATTAGGGGAAAACAAAAACACAGTGGAAAAAACCCCCGCTTCTTACACCCCACAGCTCTCAGATAACTTCACCACGTTTCACAGGGGAAGGGGCACAAAGAGAAGCAGGAGGTGACAGAGGGTACGTGCCCTGGCCCCGAGCCCCAGCCACCCCCAAAACACACACACCAACTGGTAAAAACCACATGGTTTTGTGCACCCACTAAAAAAAAAACATCAATAAGACGCAGTTTTTGAGCTACACCCCTCCCTTCTGTAGCTAGAGGAGCTGATCTGCCTGACTTCAGCACTGCCTGCACCCAGCAGCAAACCCCTCCGTGTCACAGGGCTGAGAGCCCAGGGTCTGCTCAGCAGCACATCACCGTGGCCACAGCGGAGTGAGATGAAATTCTCTAAGATAAGATTAAACTCTTCCTCTGCATTTCAGATAAATCACCAGGAAGAACTTCCCCGTGAGCGGCTCTCTGCGTCACGCAGCTCAGCAGCGAGCGGGCGGAGGATCCCTGGGACACTGAGGCCGGCCCCACGGGGTCAGAACCAGGAGATGTCCGAGCACCCAGCGTGCCACAGGCACCCTGGATCCTGCCTGCAGCGCCCAGGGGTCACACGCCAACCAGGCGCCTCAGCAGCCACAAACCCCCGCCAGGGGTTTATCATCACTAAGAGCCCCTGGGACCGTGCTGGGCTCTCCAGCCATGCCTGCAGGGAGGACAGGATGCTCACCCGCAGTGACAGAGGCGATGGTCAGGGGAAGGCTCGGGCAGATCTCGAAGCCGTAGTGCTGCAGGACGAGGTCCTTGTACACGGTGACGGTGACTTTGGCCCGGCTGGGGGGCTGGGCTGCGCTGTCCCCGGCGCTGTCCATCGCCGGCACGCTGTCCCTGTGAGGTCAGAAGGGACAATTAAACACGATATAACCAGAGGCTCTTTGTCAAAAGGGCCCGGACCCACACACTTCCCTGCTCTCAGTGTGCTGCACCGAGGCTGGCGTGTCCTGGCTCCCCGGCTCTGCAGCCAGCAGCGGCTCCCCGGGCTCCACAGAAAGCTGAGCACATCAGTTGAGGTGCAACCACAACTTTCCACTCATCCCAGCCCAGTGGTCACACAGAAGAGAGGCCCGGGTGTGCCCCACAGCAAGCCAGAACCTCCATCCAACAGGGAACAGCAGCACCTTCACCCAGCAAGGCAGCGAGAGAACGCACAGCTCTCGGCTTCTGCTGGGATCTGCTCCAGCTTACGTGTGTCCACTGCGTGTCCACTCCACCCTAACGTCGACTCTCAGACCTCAGGGAAGGAAAGCAGCCACAGACCAGGATCCCTGGCAAATACAACCTAGCCTTGCCTGGAAATGCGGGCCCACAAACTGAAGCACGACCCCACCTTCGAGAAGAGCAAGTTTCACATGGAGCTGTGCTGCATTTCTTCCTCACGAAACCACAGCAGAGCAAGGCAGGAACATCAGTCCCTGGAAGCCAAGGGCGTCGCTTATAAACACTGCTGATCTCTTTTTCTGTACACGTGTTTCCCAAGAACAGCGGAAACACTGAGCAAGGCCTGCAGGCTGTGCCAGCCCCCGCTCTTTGGGGACAGCCTCGTGCTGTCTCTGACCGAAGGCGATCGCAGATATCCCTTCCACAAAACCCACACTCACCTGGGTGCGCTGTCCCGAGAGCGATGAAGCCATTTTGCTACCACTTGCTCTATTCTACATGTTTTTCGTGCATGGATTAAGCTAGTCTCCAAATCTCCCATTTACCTGGAAGTGACAGAAATCACAGGAAAACAGAATGACGAGCGGCTGAGGATCTCCTCTGGGCAGCGCTCAGAGTCACCAGCGCTAACTCACGGCTCATTTGTAGCACAGAGGGATCCGCTGGCACCTTGTGGAGACCAGAGCTTTAACAGAGGGTATCACCTGTGGTGACCCTCATGGAACTCCCCTGTGCTGGCCCTCACAGAGCCCGCCCTGCCTGCACGGCCTCTCCTTCTCGGTGCTTTTGGTCACCCGCGTCGCGGTCACACTGCGTTACCCTCCCACGGCAGACAGCGACATCTGCGCTCCTTTCCCACGGATTTCATGGATCCACGGGCTTCTTTTGGAGGTGGAAAGGCTAGGTCGGCTTCCCACCCCCAAACGGAGCCCGCCAGACCATGAGTCTTCAGTCACAGCAGGGAACTGGTTTGATATTTGTAACTGCAGGCACACCCCGACAGCCTGCGGCCATGCACCCCTGCCAGCACTCTGAGCTCTAGCCCTGGGAAGAACTGTGGGCTGCCAGTGAACCCGACACAAAATGAAACAAAATAGGTCTGTATCTGCCAGAGGCCGTTGAAGCATATCAGCTCCTTGTATTTCAAACCCAAAAACTGTTATATCCACCTCTCACAGCGTGTCTTCTGCTCGGCCTAGGAGTTCCGTACGTCCTGACCTCCTCCCTCGCGTCTTCTGCTGGGACGGGGAGTCCTGTGCCTCAGGGACATGCTCTGTCATACTGGGACAGCGGGCTGCTGGCCCATGGCAGAAATGGTGCTGCAACAGAAACATCAGCGAGTTAACCTGTGAGCAGCAGAGATGGCTGGAAGCTCACACAACAGAGGCACGAAAAGGTTTGGCTCAACAAAAACTGGACCTGTTCCACTCTCAGCACCTTCCCAGGCCACTGTCCTCACCCAGCTCACATTTTCTGAGCAAGAAGCAAGGGCAGGACTCATGTTTGCTGGTGAGCTCCTCACAGGGAGCCACTCCAGCTTCCAAAACTAGGTGATAACACCGAGATTGTTCGTGTGTAATTGATAGAGGTGTGTTAGATCACTGGGTGAAGTTATAGGATTTTAGGTTTTTGGATATAGTAATATATATACAGGTAACAAGATGGAGGAATTAGGGTGGTGGTTAGTACCTCTTCTTTCTTCTCCATTTTAACTAAGTTTGTAATTGGGTGGAAAAGCCCTGCATTGCAGAAGCCAAGGCATTTGGTTATTGGGCTGTAAGTAAAAATAAAGTTGTTGGCATAATATAATTGGGCAGTTTGGGCTTCAAAAGGCCCTGGAAGAACTCAACCTCGGCCATTTTCCACCTTGCTAGCTTAGAAGCACATTCTGTGCAGTTGTAACTTAGGTAAGAAATAATAAACATCCGAGTCTGAAGAAGAAACGGCGTCTTCTGCCCCTTAATCCAGGCTCTGGGTAAAAGAACAAGATAAAAGCAAGCAAAGGAGAACCCGACACTGAGCCACGGAATGCCGTGCCTGCGGGGGCTCCTTCCTGCCCAGGGCTCCGTGTCTGGGTGCCTGGGAGCCACGGACGCACCACGATCAGTCTTTCCCTGGTGCTTCCTCACCACCTCCACCTGCACCTCCAGCCCTCACCCCTTCCCCTTCACTGCTCTGCAGAAAGGACAGACTTCCCTTTCTTGGCCCTCACAAAACAGGATTTCCAGAAAAATTCCTCTTAACCTGCAGGACAAGGAGGAAAAGCCTGAAGAAGAAACACAAGCACTTTAAAACCTCAGGTGGGATGCTAAGGAAGGAAAACCAGGCTGTCCTTTCAGGAAAAGGGAAACAACAAAACAACAGGTGCCTCAGAGGAGGCAGCTGGGCAGGTGTTTCCCTGAAACAACGCACAACACCAGGAGCAGCCTCTGTCCCCGCGGCATCCTCGGGGCACCCTGTGAGTGGGTCAGGGTCACCAGGGTCACCCACAGCTGGCACCTCTCCCTGCCCTGGGATGTCCCACGGCAGCTCTGACCCGGGTCCTGCTCCCACCTGCCCTCCCGCAGCTATTTCTGAGCCAAGCCCCTGAGCACGTCGCTAAGCAGCTTGAGCTGGGATCCTGAGACACAGAGATCCTTCACCCCGGCCGGGGGGGGCTGCACCTCGATGGGGATTGCCGTGGCCACCTGACCCTCCTGGACAGCCACAGCTCCGTGAGGGGAAGGAAACCCATGTGGGTGCCCCTGGGTCTTCAGGAGCAAAGCGGAGCTGAAGCTCAGGGCCCACACCAGAGCGAGCAGCCACAGGGCAGCACAGCCGGCAGCAGCGTCAGGACGTGCACGGCACAGGAAAAGAAACCAAACCCACTTTCAGGGAAAATGCTCCAGTATTTCATGGAAAGTATTCATTCATCAAACCGAAATTGGCTGATGGGCAGAGGTTTTTCTGGCAATTCGGATATTACACCTTTGTTTCAAGGCTCTGCCTCCCACCGGGGCCTGCCGCACCCGCTGACGCAGAAAGGCCCGATCAGGTGCTGCCACAAGCTGCTGTGAAACCCCGGATGCCGCCCACCCGTAACTCACAGGGGCTCTCGGAAGCCTGCTCCCAAGTGATTCTGGCAGGGGATGCCCACCAGTTGGACGGCCTCTGGCCCAGGGATGAACGGATCAAGGGACTTGATCAAGGAGAAGGACTTGGGGGTGCTGGTGGGTGAGAGCTGGCCCTGCCCTGGCCGTGTGTGCTGGGACCCAGAAACGCCCCTGTGCTGGGCTGACCCCCCAGCATGGGCAGCAGGGGAGGGAGGATTCTGCCCCTCTGCCCCGCTCAGGTGAGATCCCACCTGCCTCCAGCCCTGAGGCCCAGCACAGGAAGGAAGCAGGTCCAGAGCAGGGCCACAAAAATAACCACCAGAGGAACACCTCTGCTACAAGGAAAGCTGAAGCTTTTCAGCCTGGAGAAGAGAAGGCTTCGGGGAGGCCTTAGAGCCCCTTCCAGTGCCTCAAGGGTGCTCATGGGAAAGATGGGGACAGACTTTTGAGCAGGGCCTGTAATGACAGGACGAGGGATGATGGGTTTAAAGTAAAAGGGGCAGATTCAGACTGCATATAAGGAAAAAACAAAACACAATGAGGGTGGGGAGGCCCTGGCACAGGGTGCCCTGAGAAGCTGTGGCTGCCCCAGCCCTGGAACTGTCCAACGCCAGGCTGGAGGGGGCTTGGAGCAAGCTGGGATAGTGGAAGTTGTCCCTGCCCATGGCATTAAACGTTCCTGCCATCCCAAACCATGCTGTGGTTCTACGACTGCACCTCCTGTGTATCTGGTGACACGCCCTCACACAGTGCAGCTCCAGGATGAAGCAGGGCTGGTCCCTGCCCCAGGCCTCCCCAGCTCACCAGGTATGGTCAGCTCCAGCCCGGAGGGTCAGCACATCGCTGTCCTCCCAGGCAGGGAGGGGAAAACTGAGCTCGTTCTAGACAAGCGTGGCTCTGAGCTGCACCAGAAGACTCCTCTGGCACGACTGAGCGTCTCTGCAGCAAGGCTTTTGAAGGTCAGCCAGTTCTGATGAGACATGAGGACAGAACTGTAACTCACCTATTTCCCACAGAGCAGCTTCTAAAGATGTTCCTGGAGATACAGCCAGGGAGGCAGCCGAGCCCAAGGACCAGGGTTAAAGCTCCCGCGGCACTCTGCGCTCCCACCTCACTGGCTGTGCCTGCACAAGGAACGTAATTCTTGCAAAAAGAAGATTAGAAAAAGAAAACAGGGAAAAAAACCCACCCCAGTGTGGCCATCCTGTCTCCTAAGCCAGCGATATCTGCCTGGGTTTTGTGGAGATGAGCTGCACTCGTGGGGGGCTTGCCCAGACTGAAGGCCAGCCCAAAGTGCCACCCACGCACTGCTGCTGCACGAGGGTCACAGGCACGGCTGGGGAGGGTCCAGAGGGAACAGAGCCCTCGTCCTGGCCACAAGCATCCCCGTGTGCCATGGGCCCCACCAGGGCAGCTGGCAGGAAACACTCCTGCAGCGCTGTGTGACACGGCGTGGCACTGCCGGACGTCACTAATGGGATTGAGGTCCCTGCAGACCAGTTTATCCCCCTCACCCTCGGGTCAGCTGCCATCTAATTGCTCCCAGGGCCAGAGGCACAACAACTTCTGCCCCACAGGGTGGCCAGGCTGGTCCTGTGGCCCTCCCTGGTTCAGGAAGAGAACCCGTGCTGTGCCAGAAACCTGTGTCGTTCAGTTCTTCTGTGTCGTACCAGGCAAAGAATAACCACCAGCACCACAGCCCCCAGAAAATGAATAATGGAAAAAAAAAAGCACTGTTGCTTTTTAATACTATTGCAGACCCAGGTTTTTGCATATAGACAGATGCTACCAGAGAAAATAAACAAAACAAAACAAAACAAAAAACCCCACCATAACCAGAAAACAAACCCCACTATTAAAAATAACCACAAAAAACCAACAGCACCCCCAGGCTCCATCCAGCGGCTGTAAATCAAGAACAGTCAGCAGGAGAATGTAGCCCTTGTCAGCCTGGGGAAGGCAGGAGAGATTCTGCACCTGCACCTCCCCGCTTCCCTCTCTCAGCTGACAGTGGTGAGGCTTTACACAGACACACTCTGGCTCCCAAAGAGCAGAGCTGGTTTTAAATTATGAGTTTCTGGGCATGCAGAGACTTCAGGCGCCGAATAAAAATGGTTTCAGCAAAGGCCGTACGTCCCCGGCTGGCTGGGGCACGGGGGCAGAAGCAAGAATAGCTCTGTGCATGGTGCATTACACACCAACTGAAGGAAATGATAAACAGAACGTTCAAGGTGGAAGGGAGGAAAATCAATACTTCCCTCTCGAATAGCTTTCACTCCTAAAAATAGCCTGGTGTGGAAGTGTGCGAGGACTTTCCTCCCCTTCAGCTCCATCTCGCCGGGCAAGAACTGCCGGCACAGGAGGAACGCTTCCCTCTGCTCTCCTGACTTACAACCCCTTTCCACGGTGAGGAGAAGAGCTGCCTCCGAGCACGTGGATGGATGGATCCTCCTCCCCGGCTCCACAGGGGCAAGGAGCAACAGAGGGAAAAAACACCAGCACAGAACCATCCCCCCCAAAAAAAGGGGCCAGCGCAGGACCCCACGTGCTGCCACCGATCTCGGTGTGCTGCTGCACGTCTGGAACCAACCACAGTGCTGCGGAGTTCAGCACTCTGGAGCATTCCCGTGGCCTTCCTGGGACTCTCCACGGAGGGAAAACCTCAGGTTCCAGGCAGGCACCTCAGCAGGCTCCTCCACACTGCCAGGAAAGGTGGTCTCGATGTGTGCTGGGAAGCAACTTTGGCACGGCCTTTTGGCAAATGTCAGGAAAGGAAGAACAAGGCAAAAGGGAAAATACCTGCACTTAAGAAATGTTGATTCAGGACTGTCGTGCCACATACAGAGCCATTTCAGAGGAGCCTAAAGCTTCTCTCCAGCTTTAGAAAGACAGGCTTTCCACGAAGAGAGCGAGCCCGGAGCACTGAACAGCATTAAGCAACTGTTTGACAGCAGATTGCTCAGGAAGAATTTAGAAGGTAATTTACCAAACCTTATGGGAGCGAAACCCAGGATAAATTAGACAGCAACACACGTGGAAACATGTGCTGTGCGCCTGCTCCCGATGGCTGACCTGGGGAGGCAGAGAGCTCACGGGCTGGGCAGAGGGTTTGCCATGTCCTCACTATCACTCAAATGTGCCCTTGCCTTGGCCTTCCCACCCAGTCTGGCCCCAGAGGTTTCTCATTGGCCTGGCCAGGTCAGTTCACAGATGGGGGAATGAGGCAAGTGCCGTCCCAGCCAATGTCAGCTGGAATTCAAGCAGGAAGAATTAAATGCTGCCTGCAGGCTTCCAGAAGTCTTTTGTTTTCCAGCTTGGATTTTTCTCAGGCTGTACAACAGCTCTCCAAATACCTGTCTCTCTGCCTGGCTACAGAGAACCCTGCACGGCAGCAAGAACAGAGTCACAGAAAGAGATAAAGTGAAGGAAATGGTTCACTGAGGGTTTCCCAGCCTACGTGGCTGTCACTTCCGTCCCTAAATCTGCGGAATCTCCCGGGCCAGCAAGTCTGCTCCTCTGGAACACGAGCTCCGTGCCTGCTGGGGTTCTGACACTCCCCGTGTTACGGCCCCTTTGGACCACTCACACTTATCTCACACATCCCACCGGCAGGGTAAGTCTCACCAAATCTGCCTGGAAGGAGAAACCTCAGGAGCTTCCCAGGGCTGCAGCAGACACACCTGCAACAAGGAGCCACGAGGAGCGGTGAGGCCGCCAGTGAGAACACACGACGCTCGGGAGACGGAGAGCAGAAAACACGCCCAGGGCAGGTTACCGGGGCGGGAGCTGGCAGGTGAGCTCCCAGTGTTCGGAGAGCCGTGTGAGTGCAAGTGGAGCAAACCATTTTTTTTTTTGAGCGCTCTGGGCAGTGGTAAATCCCTCTAACACTCGCCAGAGAGCATGCACTGCCTGCCTGCCTGCCGTCCTCTGGAGCCCCGGGCCCTAGCTGCCCCGCGGGGACCACCACCCTCGGGGATGGAGAGGCTCCCACCGATGCCCCTGACGTCCCCATGTTAAAGTCGCTCTGCCTCCTGCTTCCCCCCAGCTCAGGCGACATTTGTCTCACGATATTTTCCCCATTATGGTTAAGAAGCCAAAATCACTGTCTGTGAACTCAGCAGCTGAGAGCTGAGGGGCCGTTTTGTGTTCTCTTGTTTTGCTGTCAGGGAGAGCGGGGCGCACGTGTACGGACGGCTTCCTCGCACCGAAAAGGGAACCAACCCACTGCCTTTGGGGCAAGATCGGGCACAAACCGCTAAACCATCACCCCAACGCGAAGAGAGCGGGGACGGAGCCCGCGGCCCCGAACGAGAGACACCCGGTGGGAGCGGAACCAGCGGCGGCACCGGCACCTCCCGCAGCCGGGACCGACGGCAGG
>WEIT01000026.1:0-85623 GCA_013389985.1 Dryoscopus gambensis
TCGCTGGAACACGCCCCCGGAATAACAAAGTGCTCCTAACTGCGGGTGCTGTCCCCGGCGCAGCTCCGCGCCCGGCCGTGCCCGGCACAGGGGACACACGCGCCCCTGTCACTCCGGGCACGCGGCCGCGCTCCTCTTGAGGCGGCGGAGCCCCATCAGTGCCACATTCCCGGGATCTGTTAAAGGACAGAAAAACTTCATAACACGAGTTTCTTGATTCCAGNGCACAAATCCAGTGGGGCGAGCCTGCCGCGGGCAGGGCAGGGCAGGGCAGGGCGGCCCCGCCGCCCGCGGGCACGGTCGCTACCCTGTCAAGTATGTGGTGATGGCAGCGTAACCGGGCTACGAGCTCTGTGCGCCCACCCGATGTCCGAGACAACAAAGTATTTAAAACCTGCTCCTGCCGGCAGCTAACGCAGACGCGGTGCCCCGCACAGCTACACGGAACTCTTCCCCGGAGCACTTCCTAACGAGTGAGTGCCCCGGCGCAGGAACGCTGCCTCCTGCCCACCCGCCCATCCGCTGACACGGCGGCGGTGAACCTGGTCCGGCAGTCGCAGGCCAGGTGTGCTTTAACCACATCGCCACCTGTGGGTCTCCCGCAGCCCTGCAGCCCCGGCCTGGGCTGGGCACGGAGCCGTGTGCCCAGCAACCATTTAGGATTGAAAGGAAAATCGTCTACCTGGGAGAAATGTATTTGGGGAAACGTAGGATAGCGAAGATATATTTTGCTTCTAAATATATAAGAAATAAAATATTGACATTTGAATGGCACCACAGGTATGATTTAAAAACGGGAGAAAATTCTATTTCTGTGTTTCTCCATAGACTGGGATACGTTCAGAGTCTGCTTTAAGTGGACTTTGGAGCTCATGGAGAGCTTCCACAGGGAAAGGGGGAAGAGGACCAGTGTTATGGTTAAATTTTTTTTAGTATAGGTCTATGAAATATATCATCTGGATGTAATCTCCATGTACATATTACATTTAAACATATTCAGCAGTTTTAGATTTGTTATGTAGGATCTGGTACAATTTAAAATATATAAAGCAACAAAGCATGCTACAGATAATCAACAATCACTGATATTTTAGGCCTCTGACAGTTAAGAGCACAAGAACAGAGCAAATGCCAAGCTAAAATAAAATCTACATTGTCTAATTATCTAAGCCAGTAATGGCTGGAAGCTACCAAATTCAGACTCTGGGAGAGCCATTAGGACCTCTCCTTACTGGAAAAGATATTCTAGCAAGAAACTCTGCCATAGGCATTAAAATGTTTACTAGTCTTAAAAATGAGAGTGATACAAAAAACAGGAATTACCTTCTCAAGGAGCAGAGTTTTAAATGGCTTAACAATATCTTCCAAATAGCATTACAATGTTCATATCTTTTTCTGAAATCTGATCATCACTAATTTTTGTGATTAATTTTAACAGAGGAAACCTTAACTGAGAGCATTTTGCAGAGCAATATTTTTCTAATTTTTCTTTTGTGCAGCATCTGCTGTTGCTGTGCTGTCATCTTCGTTATGTTTTTCATTGTCTATGTGCCATAATGTAATTAGTTAGTTCAACATCATCTGTGCTATTAGATGAGATGTTTCTATGGTAAGTTAACATAGTTCTGTGTAATTGGTAGATTTCAGCAGTAGGCATGAATGTATCCATCAGCTTTAGGTCGATTTGAGTCCACAAGATTTAAATTCACTTGGCATACGTTATCCTAGAAGACTGTTAATTTTGGCTGAATGGATAAAAAACACAATGCAGAAGAAAATCTGGCTGCTTATATTGCAGTACTGTTGGAGTCGGGGAAAGGAAAGCATAAAATTGCTGGCTTAGTAGTTGCAATCTGAATGTCTGGAAAATGTTATAGCCTGGGATCCAAATCCTTCTTAAACCTAGATGTGCCCCTAAGATACCAGGTAGTCCAGAATTCATCAGAGTTCTCTCTCCATTCAGGAAAGGAGTCTTGGTTCTCTCTCTATAAATACTGCATTCCTGTGGGACGTCTAGGTTCTCTCCCTGAATAGTGCATACCTAGGGGACTCTCTTTTCCTTTTTTCATTAGAGAGAGATGTTGAGGCTGCTGCTTTGAGATCTTCCACGTGGCACTTTGCTAATCCATGTATCTTGCAAGCGACACTTTTTGAACAAACAAACTTCTAAAACAAACCCTCTGACCCCAGTCTCTCCAGAAACAGTGATGAAAAATCAACAGCCATTTCTTACTTTAAAGTAATGCATCCTTTTACTCACATAGGATCTTCTGGTTCAGGCCTCAATCAATTTAAAAATGTGGCTGGATTAAGTATTTAAGTCAGATGTCCAATGATATGGCAGAGTTGTATCCTGGCAGAAGCTGGGAAGAATCCTGGACGTCTTCATTCTTAGCATTCTTTTCTAAGCAGTAGACAGTACTGTTTGCCCAAAAGAGTAAGATAAGTTACATTTAGAAATACGTGTATAGATTTTGACTTGCTTATAAATGTATGAGTAACTTTATTTACAGGAACCCAGAACCATGGGAGGTAATTAGTAAGCACAGTTTGCTTAGGTAAGGGCTTGCAAGACCATTTTATCATCACTGTATCCATAACTTAGGAAAGGAGCCAAATAATACAAATGTTGGTAATTACAGATATATATTTATATTAACAATAAAGTCCACTTTTGGAAGAGCTCAGGCTGTATTTGTAATGACATCATATGGCTGAAATTGTGTTCACCAATTTGTCTTGTGCACATTTCTGTTGGGAGAAATTGATACATTACCACAAGCCATCAGTAGCAGAAAGTCCTGCAAGTGGGTTCTATTTGACTACAAGTTCTACATGACTGCAAGTGACTACAGTCAAAGATATCTGAGTTTGAAACTGAATGTAATTTTTGTTTAAAATTAGAAGTCTTGAAAGGCCTCTAGACTATGTGTATGTAATAACAAGTTCACTACATAAAACAATCCTAAAATTGGAAATGCTGTGTGAATTTTGAAAGAAGTCTTTACATTCCACAGTCTATAGGCATTTTTTAAGCAAATCAGTTAAAATTAATTTGCTACTCTTAAACATATACTAACAATTGATTTTTGTGATGACATATCTGTAGTGATATTTTGCCTCAAATATTAATATTTTTATGATTCATATGTCTCCATCTTTAACAAGGAAAAAATCCTTTGACAAATACCTACTATAAACTGATACAGAACTTACCCTTTGGGGTAAAAAAAAATGTTTTCTTCACAGACACTTTTATAGAACTGGCATTAATATTTTGCCTCTATTCACTAGTCACTTTAACAAATGGGATGGTGGGACAGCACAATTTGGTGCTGTTTGACGGCCCAAATTATAGCTAAAAGTGGCCACAGTACAAAGAAAGATCAACTGGAAAGGAATTACAGAAATAAAAATCTGACTCAATCAGCTGACCAAAACACACTTACCTAATGCAGAGGTACATGTTTATAATACTGTAATTTATGCAATGTTGCAATGAAAAATGAAAGCTTAACTCTAGCCTGTATTATCTAATTAATTAGCCAAGTAACTTTAAATATGCAGAAGAAATTAGTATGTTATCCCTGAGTGAATAAATAGCATGTTTAATATTTTTTCATGGTGTTGTCCACACAAAATACCTTTATAATTGCATTGAAATTATTTTCAAAGATGTGTGTCCAGTAGCAAATCCTATATAATTAGAATATCTGTCTGAGTATATCCAGGAAATGAATTATTTACATATAGCTCATTGAGATGGAGGAGTATGTCTGATATCTTTATGAAGTTCCCATGACCTCTGACCAATGCTGTAATGTACAGAAAGGTCCATGACCAGTGTTTTCCACCTACTTTGCACCTATCCACAGAGAAGACCTCTGTGGCTCCTGGCTTGCGCTGTAGTAAACCAATGGAGGAACATTTGCTCAAGCTGTTTTCTCTGCAGGTCTTCAGGGGACGTTCTCAACCTAGAATTTCATAGGGTTTTGTTGTACAATACATCATTGATGGGAAGGCACAGTTTTAGCTAATCCATCTAGATGTTTGTGGTGACTGTTTCTGGTGGAAATTTGACACTGGGCGTTGTTTCAAAAAGCTGAGAGAAAGCAAGGTACAGGCTGAGCATTGAAACACACACATCACAGAGATCCCCTGTTGAAGTTGTCTTTTTAATTTAAGGGCTACCAGCATGGTATGAGAAAATGGAGAGTTACAAAAATGAAGAGGAAGAGCAGCCTGGTGACTTGTGTCTGGCAGAAATGCCTCTATCGTATTTGATTTGAAATTTACATAGATGCCAGTAGTTATGACACAACTGTCACTTTAAGTTCACTTAACTGGACATGAAACAATAATGACAAACAATCAGAATGACAGTTCTCCTTCTATTCTGCAGTGAGGTTCTTCATATCTCTATTCTGCAACATTTCTTCTGTTCACTCCATCAGACAAATGTGTTTCTGTTATTATGATTTCTCTGTTTGGCTCAGCGTAGCATTGCTAAAAGCAAGAGAGGGAATTTCTAAGCTTTCTATTTTGTTTTTTAGCCATGCCATCTATCAAAGAAAGAGTTTCTTAGTAACAGTTTTTAACATTAACTCTTTAATAGTTACTTTGCCAATGTAATCCATTATTTAAAAACATTGTATTGCATAAGAATATTACATTATTTTTCATATGAAAATATAGTGCTCTACTCTTAGGTTCTTTTTTATAACTGGAGCGACTACTACACTCCATGACCATAACTCTTTTTATCATTCTACTATGATTCAGTAGCTTTTGCTGTCTTATAAACAATCTTACAATTAAGAGCTAATGTTAATGGAATAGATTGTTGTCATAGGATAATGGTTTCCTGCTGCTAGATAAATGCTGTGGCAATGCTAGGACGTTTATTGAAAGTAATAGTGAAGACAAAGCTAAGAGATTTATTTTTAAAGCAGGTGCCACCGATCCAGTGACACCATTCTGTTACAATTGTTTTATTTCTATTTCACTAAGAGACTGATGAAGATGGAAGCATTTTGCCTGATGTATGCAAGTGCAGCAAAGTGACAGTGGCTCATTTCACTGTAACTGAATAAGCTGCATTGCACTTGGCTGGGGAAGAGATTTATTGTGTGGCTCATCCAATCAGAAAACAGTTTATCCATTAACTACGGCTTTAAAATATGTTGTATTTCCATGAAGAAGATGGGGCTTGATGCTTTCTTTCACAGGAGTGATACAGAGTTCATAGAAAAGGAGGGAAGTGGGACCCTTTGGTGCCTGTTCCACCAGTCATTCCAGAAGCCCCCCTTTGCTGCGTGCCGCAGGGATGGCAGGCTGGGGAGAGTGCGCCTATCCATAGTGTGTGCCCCTCCTCCTAAATCAGTGGTTCCTTGTCTCCCTTCTGCATTGGAGGGTGTTGCTTCAGTGTTAGCAGAACAGAAATGGCAGCATTGTTCTTCCTAGCACTGCTGTGCAGAGGGTGGACAGGAAAGGTTTTGTCTAGTCTAGCGTTTCGTCTGTCTTTGCATTCACAGGAATTTGAAGTTTTGGAAAATATGCCTTCTTCCTTTTCCATGACTTTCAAAATTGCTCACCTGTGAATCCTCCAGTAGAGAACTGTGAAAAGCAAAGCTTGTAGAACTTCATGGGCCCTCTATCTGCTCTTGTGAAATTGTAATAAAACACCTCGATTGCATCAAATATACAGCTCCTACAAAACTGGGGTTAGTTGTCAGGAAGTACATGGGATCCATTCAATTCAACAAGCTTTCTCTGGACAGATATGCCCTAATTGCCTGACTTAGGCTTCAACAAATCCTTTGTCTTTTCTTTTGAACTGTGAAGCAGCTATTCCAAGTGGCAGTGCTGTAGCTATGACAGCTTGAGGATATTCCGCAAATAATAAAAAACATGATCCCTTCCCACAAACTCTGATCATTCCAAAGCATCTTTAAAGTTGTGTTGTAAAACAGTATAATGACTTTATATAACCATAAAGTCCCTGCTAGGATTTCCGTAAGAAACAAATTAATTTTATTATTAAGGCCCACGGACCTTGACATCAAACCAGCAATTCACTGCTCCAAGGACTTACTCTCTGTAGCTGCTCAAAGCACAGTTCTGAATTAACTTCTAAGACCAGAGCTTGAAGGCAGTAAACAGCTTTAACCTTCTCTTGACCCCAGACACATCTCACAAACAGGAGTTCGGTAAATACAAAAATTTTACTTTAACCCATGTGCAGATATTCTGAGAAATAATTAATTCTTCAGTTTCTGAGTTTTAAGGAAATGTTTATGCTAAAAAATGGGCAAGTGTCACAGTACTTGTTCCAAAGGGCCATCAGGTAAGGTTGTTTGTCTGCTGAGCATAGCCCCTTATAAAAGGCGAGCCCCAGAGTGAACATCATAGAGAAAAACAGAAATGGGGGAGACCTGCAATCGTGACAGATTTAACCCTTGCAGCTTTGAGGTCTGTTGGGTCATCTGCAGAGTACACAGTGCAGAGCTCCAGCAAATACATATTCTTCCAACTAAATCTCCATAGCACCTGCTCTCATGCTTGTGCCTTCTGGTATCAATCTCCCATCTGAAGTTTAGGACTCAGAGGAATGATCTAGGAGATGGAGAATTTCCACAGCCTTAAATCATTGGAGTCATTTACCTAAGTATCTTTAAGGATATGACTGTAAGCATTGTAAAGTCTTATGATTTTATTAAAATATTTGGTGTATCTGTTTAAAGTCCCAACTCTGGAATCATGGTGTAAGTACAAATCTGCTTTCAACTTTTTTAGTAGAAATTTTGAGTCTTCCTGGTTAGGTAAAACATTTGTTTTTAAAGATCAGCAGAAACAAATGAAGATAATTTGTTCCCATTTAGCATTTTATTTTAAAAATTATTCTCCATTTGATGTAATAAATAGTGAGGAGTCATGACTTCTGGATTTTTGGGATTGCCAGTACAGTAACCAAATGTCCTATCACCACATACTGAATCTGCCCAAAAAATCCTCCTCGATTCAAGGAATTATTAAACCTATTTTGTTGAAAGGTTTCTCCACATCACATGGCAGTGCACACAATCAATCAGTATTTCACTTCCATACCCCATACTGCTCCCCCCAAGAGAGTCAGTATTCCCCATGTCAGTTATCCTATTATAAGGCAGATCCCCAGCCTCTTGCAGCTCTTTGGACTAAGGCGGCTGTGTATATCCCACCTGGATCTGGCCCAGATGCTTTATTTCTACTGCATGAGATGATTAATTATGTGGTTTCTTTCTGTTTGTCTGATAGAAGCTGAGGTAAGAGAGTGATGGTTGCTTAGTGCACTGTTATTAAAAAGCTGCTTTTGATAGCCCTGAACAGGCTTGAGTTGTGTGCAACAACTAATCATAAAGCTGCTTGCTTGGAAATGTAATGCTTGTTAATACTACACTGTACTTTTATAAGTGAACGAAATTTTGATTGGCTAGAGTTTAACTATAATCAGTAATTAAGGGTCAGCCATCCAGTAAACTCATTAGTTTACACCAATTACATTTGGTATAGTAACTAATGATTTCAGGGATCAAGCCATTTATTTCTAAGCTTTCAAAGTATAATTATTGTGTAAATCAGATAGAGTGTAAATCTTTTCCATACGTTTTGCTTGGTAATTGAGAAATAAAATGGTTTCCAAATGTATTCTCTGTCCAGTTTTTGTTCTGCAGTAGATCTCTCTGGGGACTCTTTAAAGTATATGGAAAAGGTGATGTCAACAGAAGTGTACGCTGGGCAAACTGAAACAGGATTAATTAATAGAGATGAAAGAGAAAAGCCAGCCCCTTGCAAATCATGGTCCAGGTCTCAACTTGGACATCACACCTTAAAATGACAGTTTACAATCTTAAGCATGAGTCACACAGATTGACAAGTATTCAAAATAGAAGAGAATTAAAAGTCCTTTATGTTTAATGTATAAAGGCCTTTCCAATATGCAGTCTTTAAGATGGTGTAATCTCTGGAGCATTTTGCTTTGAAGTTTAATATGTAGCTCCTCACATCCACATAACATTTTCAACACGTTAAACAAATTAGTCTCTGGTTACAGAAGTTTTTAGATATTTACAAGTTGCCGTTTAACTAAATTTAATATGTGCCAGCGAAGTTGCTCATGCACTTGTTCATTTAGAAAAATGCACTTTTGGAATGATTAATAAATAAACCAGCCTTTCCTATGCCTTCAACTTTGGTGTTTATTTGAAAGCAATCTACTTTAAAAAGACATTAATATCCCTAGAATTATTATTAGAATAATTGCTTTTACTCTTCTTGGAACACACATTTTTTCTCATTTCCCTTCAGCACAGACAGCTTTTGACTCAGATATAAACTTCCTATTATTATTCCCCACTCCCCACCCCAAAAATGAAGAATAGGAATTATACACTTTTCACTAAGGAATAATTAATTTGTCTCAAGTATTAGAACAGAGAATTGTAGAATGACTTTGAATGGTAGTCTCTAAGGAATAGCATTGTTTGTTCTCTTCAGTCTTTAATGAGCTTTAGTAAATGGCCAGGAAAAATTACCTTCTTTCTGTAATATGAGAGAAGCGAAGAATGAAGGAAGCTATAGAATCCCGAGGAGAAAAGGAGCAGCCCCACACATGCGCACACCCCCACACACACCCTGTACACATCACTTCAAATGGTTAGTGTTCTTCTTTGGAAGTGAGCACTAGAGCTCTAGTTTTCCATTACAGTTAAAACATATAATGTCCCTAATATTTTTGTAGGAGAGAAAATTCCTGGATGTCTCCCACACACGGACAGTATCTGGCTTATGTTGGGGGACAACTGCCTATAGCTGAGATCTGGAAGTCATTCTGGCTTTCTCTGTTTTGGCATTGATTTTGTATTTTAAGACTCTTTAGTCTATTTTTATTGTATTTCCACCTTTAAAAGCAATTTACCTTGTTGTGCTCCAGCATGCTGCCCCGTCTTTAATAGAATTCTTTTCCCTCCACCGCATATTTGCTGCCACTCCTGTCCAGAATGGTAACTGAGGCAGCACCGGCAGGTGTTTGTTTCAGCTGCAACTACAAACCTGTCGCCATGGATAACAGAGTATGTTCAAGAGCACAATTCTCTCCCCTCCCCTCCCTTCCAGTCTCCACACGTCCTCACCACCAGTCCCACATCAAGTCAGTGGTGCTAAGGCAGCTCCATGGCTGCTCTGGGGTATGAGGGAGCTGACCCACAGCAGCCAAGTGAGATCAGCACAGTTCTAAAAGGATCTTGTTGAACAGGGTCTTTCTCCAGTCCATCCCGTTGGAGCTGTTCCAGTTTGTATGGAATAATTAAATGGATTAAATTGATTGTTCCGTGTGCTTTCTCTCAAAGCACTACTGAGAGCAAGAAACCTGGGGTTTGCTACCCTCTTCAGGGAATACCTCCATACTTGATATTAAGTATTGACTGGGGCAGGACCTGTCAGACATCATTTCCCCACCCAGGTGAGTGTCTCTACAAGACTGAAAAATCAAATGCAAGCTTTCCCACTCGAAGAAAGGACTCAGGGCACCCTCCTCATAGAACAGTTGATAATCCCTTAGGGTAGGGTGCAAATTCAGGGGGCAAGAGATTCAAGTTGTCTCAGGCAGAGCCTAAATACAAGTCTCCCATATCTTGGCTAAATTGCACCAGCCAGGAGGCTGAACCGCAAAAGCCCAGGACAGGAAGATGGGCACAGGAGCAAGGAGGAGAGATGTGCAAAAGGTGACAGTGCTGTCATTATTATTCTGTGAGAAAAACCTGGCACAGGTGTGCAGTTCCTAGAAAGCGGCAGAGCAAGTGTAGTAAGTAGGTAAAGCAACACATGGTGTTACACCACCTTGGTCTGATTGTGGCTTTGGATCATGGGAGGTGCTCTCTAGTCATCAGATTGCTGACTAGAGCTCAGGGTCACGAGGGATGCGAAGAGAGATGATGAAAGTGGGGAGAGCTGCCTGGACCCATTCCACACATTTAGGGAAAAGATAAAAGTAAAAAGCTGCTGCCAAAGTAAAAATAATTTCTATCATGGGCTCTCTTCAGTGCAATTGTTGAAGAATAAATGGAGAAAGATGGTTGAAAGACAGATAGGAGACAGCGAGAATGGGACTTGTAAGTGAGGCAGAAATGTTGGAAAGAAGACAAAGAGGAAGAAACATCAGAGAGCAACAGGAGGATTGGACAAAGAAAAAGGAAAAACCATTACTTACCAAGACACTTCACCTCTCATTGCTTCGATCTTCTGGCAATAAAATAATAACAGTGAGAGAATCACAGAGCATTTCAGTGACTTTGAAGTCCATAAATATTTAGGAGACATTTAAGTGTCCTTTTGGTTGGGATTGTGTTAAAAAGAGAGCAGGAAAATTTAAGAGAATGTTTTGACAAGTCTAAATCAGGGCTATCAGGAGGAAAAAAAGGAACAGGACTTACATCTTTGATTTTGTATGTGTAACTGAGTATTAAAATCCACACCCAAGAACACTAACACTTCTTAATAGTAGAAAAAATTGGGCCTTTTTCAGACCAGCAAGAATACATGGTTTAAGGCATGCAGCCGCTCTTTCTTCAGCAACAACCCACTGTGACTCCTGTAATTTATTTCTCCCAAGATTCATTTGAACATCTGCAGTATCATTATTTGAGTTTGTTATACTATTAGCTTTAAAATTGTATAAGCCATACAGTAGGATAGGTGACAAGTTGAAAAGTTAAGGAGGGTTCATTTAAAAGTTTTAAAGCAAAGCTATTTTTGAGTTATATAAGTAAAAAAAAGGCATCTGAATCCAAACCTCCATGGTTACATTTAAGTAACTCAGAAACTGCTGAAAGGATTTTCTTCAAACTTTACTCAAGACAAATCCCTCTGGGCTAAGACCAAGCATGAGAATTTAACTCAAAAGATGATTGTTGTCTGAAGGGAGTTCTCTTTTTCCTTTTTTTGCCCCTCCCCTCATTTTGCTTGTTTTGTTTTCAATGTTCTGGGAAAAAAAATAGCTCTAAAAAAAGAAGTAAAGGTCTGGAGTGTAACTGTTTCATACCCATTTTATCATTATAATAAGAAAAATGCTGTGCGTAAACTACCTTTTCATTAAAAGCAGACCTCCTGCTTTGCCTTCAGCCATTCTAGCAGTCTGGCTACGCACCTCTAGCGAGCATTTGAGAATGCCGTAACTGGTGGCTGAACAGAGAAGTATCAAGCTGTACTCTCAGCCCCGTCTGCAGCTTCTCTGCATGCCTCAGCAGCTCTGAGCAGCTCTAATACTACCCTAAATGGACAACTGAGGATTCTCCCTAACAGGAAGTCTTTGGAGTGCAGACAATCAGCAGCTCTGCAGCACTCTTCCCTTCGCTTCCCCATCCCCAGTTCATGCGAGGTGAAGCATGCTCTGTACCTGCACACTGACCTAAACCATGTCTTGATTTCTCGCTGGTCCAGGATTTGGAAGGCAAGAAAGGCAGCTGGTAGTCAGGCTTTTCTCACTCACTGTTAACTTGGGGCATCTGGCACCGTCATTTCAGTCTTCCCCTTTACAGTTGCAACCAAGGGAGTCACCTCCTAGTTGTGTGGCTAAAGGAACCTCTGTAAAGCAAAAACCTGAACAACAGAGTTGGAAATTTCTATTTTATTTTTCAAAGGCCTTGAAGTCCGTCCTCTTTCATAGCAGCATCATGGGTCCTGGTAGCCTGATTATCTGGATTTAAAAAAAAAAAAAAAAAGACAGTGGAATTTTTTTTTCTCCTGTTCATTTCAACTCCCTCCCACATTTTGGTTTCTACAAATTGTCCCAGGGCAGACAAGAGCCCTTCCCTCCCCCTTCTACCAGGCTTGTTTCTGATTCTCTGGCAGCATGTCCCAGTTACTCAGTCATTTGTTTGTTTGTTTTTCCATTTGCAACTTTTGCCCCCTCCAAAGAGCTGGCTTGCCCAGGGAAATTACAGTAACTTATTTCATTTCAAATGCATTCAGAAAAGCATTTTAATTGTTTCTTTTCATTTTGAGCAGCGTCCAAATTTGGAATTTGTGAAAAACTGAAGGGGAAGGTTTAGAATCTGTTTGCTGCAATAATTCACCGCATTTAACCCAGGCAACTCAGATATATGCAGAGTCAGCTTCCCTTGCCCGTCTTCCATATACATGACCTGGATTAAAAGCTGCTTTGGGCAAAGCTCAACTCACTGTTTGTGGCCCTAACACAATGTGGCTTGCAAATTATGGCAATACTGTAACACTTAGGGATTTGTTTCAGGAGATCCTGATTTTGGAACCAAAACACATGTTTCCTGATGACTGCTAATAGTGAACAGTGGGAAATATAGCTGAAATGGACACACAGAGATGCATCAGGAATCCAAAGTCTTAGATTTAGTTTTTAATTTTGGGGAAGTCCACTGTGGCCAAAGAGAGAGGCCTTAGAGTTGGTATCAGGATGTGGTAGCCTGCAGAGGGATAAGCAGCTCCTGGAAGCTTGCAGCTGTACCACCCTACAGGCACAGGCAAGTTTTGGCAAACACTGGAAAAAACAGATAAACTTAAAGCAAAAAAACCCCACAATATTTAAGCAATCAGAAAGCTTTTCCATTCATAAATGTCCCGTCTACTCTCCACCACCAAATTCTGGGGCATCATTTTTCAGTCAGCACTTGGCACTCAGCACTTTTAGCTGTCTGCTGCTATCTCATTCATACAGCTTTTTCATTGCAGGTCAATATTATCTGACTAGGTTCAGATTAAATCTTAATACACCGTTCATCTGAAAAACACCAACTCCAAGCATATTGAAAAATTGCAAACATAAACAGTATAGTTTCCATGGACGAGGATGTATTAAAATGTATTCCAAAGGGAAGAGTAGCAGGAAAAAGAGGAATGTGAAGTTATGATCACACAGGAGAATGCCCTTTTTCAGCTGTGATTTTATGTAAAAGCGAAAGAGAAGAAAGGTCTGTCTCCTCACTGCTGCTTCTCTAGCAAAGAAGATTTTTACATCAGCCATGGTAAAATTAGACAGAGGAATAGCAGATCTGAATATTGTATGGATGTGAAATGAGGAAGAGTTCAGCGTAGTTCAAGGATGGCAAAGTATAATGAAGGCAAATGGAAAGTAAGAGCTGAAACTGGAAGAGATGAACGGAAGGAGCCTAATATGAAGACACAAGTTTAATTAATAAAGACAGGCAGAGCAAGCTGAACAGAGAAGGCTCGTTTAAAATGTCAAAATATATCTTTAGTTGTGGCAGCTAAAGTAAAAATAAAGGCAACATACATAGAAAAAACATGAAAGTTAAGGGGTGCAAGATTGCGTTCAAGGATGGGAGTGCTGTGAAAACCTGAGGCTACAGGAAAGCTCCTCTGGGAGATGACAGCACTGTCTCTAGTGCTTATTGCTGTCTTCCAAAACCCAACATACTGCTCCATTAGCAAAAGGAATCACAAATCACCTTCTAATCTGTTTAAGTTAAGGCAGCCAGATTCATTTCACCTGGTGATGAACATGAATATGAGCTAACCAGGCTGGCTTTACTTGTAGGACATTAGGGAATGCTTGTTTGGCCTCTTCTGATGGCAGAGATATGGGAAGGGACCAGAGCAAGCAGAAAAATGTGGTGTGGTTTTCAGCTAGTAAAGGGTGTCTAAAGGCACCGGTGAAGATATTTGTTTTGTCTAGGAGAACACATGAACATGAAGACTGGAACCAAGACAATCTTACGATTGAATAAAACTCAAGAGAAAAGTTATCATCAGCAATACAGAGAGCAAGAAAATGTGCTCTTTCTACATCTCACTGATATGCGACTTGCATCAAGTGAATTGGTAGAGTTAGGAAGCACACCAAAAACTGAGCTTCCATACCAATAATTTATTTCTATTATCCAGAGTGGTTCTGTTCTCCAAGGTTGGTAGATCATGGATCGCTTCAGCTATTGCTGCAACAATTCAAAGAGAGAGAAAGAACAAGAATTTTGGTTATAAAAGTGCAGAGATTTTAGAAACATTAAAATAACATATTAAAGTGAAACATGGAAATATTCTCAGTAGTCACCCCTGTGTTGCTCCCTATAATTATAGCTGAGAATCACAAATGAACATCTTGTTGAGAGGCCACCCTTTCTGTATTTTTAGAGGGACTGAAGCTCTAAAACATTTGGAATTACCTTTATATCTATCTTCTATGTTATCATTTATATTGAGGCTCTTAATATCTGTCTCAGTAGGCCTTACGTTGTTTAGTTCTCCACCATTTAGCTCCTTATTTTGTGTGCCTGTCATTCACATTTCTGTAAAGTTCAGCTGAAATCAGTAGTTCATATTAGTGGTATTTTGCATTGCAAAAATTAAGAAGTCGAAATTGCAATCCAAGTCGTTCTTATACAGCACATAATTTGCCAATAGCTAAATTAATCTTCCTTCACAATGTGAGGCTGTGTACATGCGGTTTCTGATACAAAGGGCTCCAGTGAAATCAACGGCATAGGCATCATACTCACTCAGAACCAGCTTCTTTAGGTCCATGAAGGTTAGTCATGTGCCTGCTAATTTAGAACTCAAAGGTAAGCAAGAATCTCAGCTCTCCTTTTTGAACAGTGTGAAGTTTCAATCCAATTTACCTTGGGTAGATGAAAATATAAGTCAGTAGCTGGTCTCCACTGCACATACTAACTGAATGAGCTGGGGCTTTGACCACATGTGTATATACACTCTGGGAACCTGAAGACCTTTCCCTCTAGGCTGCTTTAGGTTTGGATGCATGCCAAAGAAATATCTATAAGCTGAAGGGAATGGGGAAAGGCAGTCTGGCTCACCAGTGAGCACCAGGGTCTAAAACAAGGGTATGAGACATGAATCAGGTCAAACACCATCCATAACCTCCAACTAATGGTCAGTTGAAGAAATTCAAGAGCTGCTGCAAGTAGCACCATAGCCCAGACAGCAGCCCCAAAACATGTCTCAGGACAATGTCTAGGGTCACCACAGCTCAGCTGGAAAGGGCTGGATCTAGTACAACACAGAAGATCTAGAAGAAAGCTCCAAGAAAAGGGTGACACAAAGGTTTCCTCAGACCTACATTTTGGCTTGTTGCCTAGGGTACTACAAAACAAAGCACATTTAGGGTTTTTTTCTAGTAGGCCTTCAAAAATGGCATGTAATGACATTTCTGTCAGAACGTAAAATGAAGTTTATAGTAAAAAGGCAGAGGATAAATATTCGTGCACAGTTATCAAGCCTGGTTTGGCACCATTCACATTGTGTGACTTTTGTTGACCTGACAAGACAATGACCTGAAACACAGACTCCAAAACAGCAGTGTCTCCTCAGCTCCTGTCTCCTCTCTGCCTTGTCCCAAAGACCATTGACCCAGAGGGATGAAGCCTTGGATTTATCATTCTCAGACCTCCGTACATCTGAGTCCATTCACAAACAGCTCGCTTCTGCAGTACTAGTCTAAACCTACTCTCTTCACACACTTGTCCAGGCAACAATTCATCCAGTCCCAAGCTGTTCTTTCAGATGTGCCAAACAGTGAAAATAGACTTCTCTGAGGAGATGTTCCTGAGCAGATAATCTTAAAAACATGACTACCAATGTCAGGTGTCTTTGGCTTCACAGACAAAGTCAAGGTAAAGCTGGGAAAAAGCAGAATAACAGCAATGGATATGGGTACAGCATAGAAAACAAAAATGCTTCTGCAACATCAATTCATCATACAAAAGCAGAGACTGCTAAGGCACATTCAGATAGGGCTAGTACTGGTCACCTCTGGTTATGGTTACACTCCTCCCTCTAACACCAGAAGAATGAAATCTGTGTCAGATTTTTGCTTAGGAACCAAAGGGAAAAAGGAAATTATATTAACCATCTCTGAGAATCTGAACATCAGAATTAGTGATTTATGCCTGAAATTAATTTTAAAATAAGTGTGTTTATCTTAGCTTATCAAATCATAGTTATTAAAAAATTAGAAGTTCTGTGATGTGAGAACTAGTTACACAGAGAGTGAAATGTCAGGACATCCCCAGTCTGTGGGGTGGGAGGGCCATCTGCTATCAACATCTAGGAAACCTGCTTTGGGTGGAAAGTTTCCTTACAGCCTCAGTCTTTGTTAGAGTAACTGAGTTTAGCTCTTATTGCTCTGGTTCTATCCATAACTTTAGTTCAGAGTGCCTCAAATCTAGGCCTTGCTGGGGACCCAAGCTCACTGACCTCTACAAGGGGGTAGTCCTCTATGCTGGGGTCTCTTGGTGGAGTCATGCTGAAATCAATATAGCTTTGCACAGGCACAGGAATCCCTGCTGCCAGGTCCCAGACCATAGTACAAATAATGTTTGTGTAGAAAACACACACACAGGTTTTCTGCCTTGAAGAAAAACCAGCAGGAACAATTTGATTATATTTTTTTCTCTCTTAGCTACATGAGAGTGTAATTTATTTTTGCATATTTTCATTATGCAAAGTCACACTGGACCCAAGAGTGCAACTATCCCCTTCATTCTGTCGCTGTTTGGTTTCTTATTAGAAATGTTATCAGAAGGTAAACGCAATGTACAGGAAGGTTTGCTGCAAAGTAACAAGTTTTCAATACTGTACCACACCATGCCGACAACTCAGAAATGTTTTAAGAGGTTAAAACTATTTTTGGTAATTATGAAGAAGCTAAAAGAAAAAGCATTCCCCTAAGCTGACAATATACATTTTATACAGAAAGACAAGATATGAGACCATGAAAATTGTACAGACACAAATATTTGAGATGTAACTGAGAGGCAGAAAAATGTATTAAAATGATCGTTGATTGAGCAACATGGAAAAAATTCTCTCAGCAGGAAAAACCAGATTTTTACAGGTCGCTGAGAAAGCACAACAGACACTGTTTGTGTGACAATACGTAACACTTCCACCTGAAATTTTACAGCCACTTCTAGATATTGATGACTGTCTCTTTTGATATAGCTATTACTCTTTTTGTTCTTTAGATAGAGAAACCGAGTTTCCAGAATGACTAAGAGACTTTACAAAGGTCAAACACTAAGTCAGGGACAAAGACAGAAACAGACTAGCTCTTCCCAATCTTATTCTCAATCTACCCCATTAACAGATTGTAAAACCATGAAAAACGATCTCTTCCCTGTGAAAAGGTAGGTTTCGCAAGGAAGATAACAAGTTCCACCCGTCTCTCCAGCTGATACTAGCAATAGTGAAAATTTCATTCTGCGGAAAAACTGCCGATGCAGCACTTGTAAAAAAACCTCCAAATTCATGTGCAGATCAGAAACTGCCAGAGCTCTTTCAACAGCTGCAGCTACCACACTTGCAGAGAGTCATTTGAACTCATCAGATCTGACTCTGGGACAGACAGCAGAGCCCAGATGGCTCGGCTGTACACAAAGCCCTCCAGCCTCACGTGGGACGAGGCACGGCGTGGTTGGGGCCCCGCAGATTTTCTGGGCCCCAGGTTACGGTGGGAGAGCCCAGTGCAGCAGCCCCACCGGCCGCCCGCAGTGCTGCTAAATGAGGGACGCCGACAGGACACATACACGTGCAAGCGTTTAAATAGTTGTTATTGGGGACTACACGAAAGCCTACAATAGACATTTTGCCTTGGGATGTTTTCACTGCTCTATTGCAAAAAAAAAAGCAATAAAAATATGTGCTAGTCGGAGGGCTTTTTCTCTGCTTAACCAGCCCCTTTTTTACCCAGCTTCTCTCAGTACATATGCTTTCTCCTGACAAGGCTGTACTGCTCCAAAGGGCAAAGCTCAGGTCTCAGGCAGGGGTTCTCGACACACATTTTTTCACGTGCCTGACTTCACTACAGGTCAGACTGGGATGGATTTGAGGGTGTCTGTCCACAGGCCTGTACCAAGCTGGCCCCTTCAGCTGGGCCAGGTAACTGACCCCACGCCCAGCCCGGCTGCACAGGGTGAGAGCTGTGCCAGCCCTGCATCCAGCCCACCGGCCCGCCCATGGCGCTGGGAGCGCCCACAGCAAAAGGATTTTCAGCAGTGCCGGCCGCTCACATCCCCGGCAGAAACCAGCTGGAGGAAGCTTGGAAAGCCCGGCCTTTTTATTCTCCAGAATTAAGACTTTGATTAGCTGCTGGCACAAGCCCAAAACTCCATCTGAAATGCTTTAGACAACCCATCTGCGCTGGGTTTGGGAGTCTGAGGAGTGCATGCTGTGGCCCGCTCCTCACCCTTGCCAGGCGAAAACAAGGGGGAAAGCGGAGGATGAGGAGCTGGTCGGGTAGGAGCGCCCAGGGGCAGTGGGAGCGCTCTCACCCCCGCACCCAGTCCGCACACACCCGCCTCATGCCGCCCCTCCGGGCTGCCGCAGCCTGCACAGCTGCAGCCCGCGGGGTCTGGCCCGGGGGATTCATGGCCTCCCCGGGGGTCGCAGGCTGGGCCCTGGCAGTCCCTGTGCTTGGGGGGAGCCTGGGCTCCGCTCCTCCTGCACCCATCCATGGCTGGGGGTCCTTACCTCCCCTTACCCTCCCAGACACCCGTGGTTCTTCATGAGCATTTCCTGATAAATTCCATAATTATTCAGCTCTTACTACCAACACCAAAATACATTGCTCAGAGTAAGTTACTCGAGATTCATTAGAATAAGACACCTAGTAGGCACATGTACTTTATTAGCCTCTTACACCAATAGTTTTAATTAGGTACATATTTCACAAATCTGAAGCTGCTCTAGTGAAGGGCTCCTTTTATCTCTTTTATTTACAGTAGCAAGCTATCACACAGATACGACCATAATTAGACGCAGATAAAAAAAAAATTCACTAACAGTGACCTACTCAAGCCTTAGGTTTGGTAAACTTTGAATTTTTAATTGATGAAGGAAATACCCTGCAGCCGGACAGGGCGCTGGGGCGGGTGCCCCTGGCCCCAGCCCTGCCTCCATGTCACCTTCAGGTGGGGAGGGGAGCGCTGCCTCGGATAGAGACCGCGGGGATGAGAAAAGTGATTAAAATCCAGAACGTTGCTGAATTATTAATGAGGAATTTAAATGATGTTATAAAAGAGGGAAATACAGGCGAAAATGTTACACATTCATGGAATTTTTACTCATGCATAATAATAAGTTGAAAACACTTTAGTTATAATGCTTCCGAAATTGCAGGGCGGGCAGGGGCTGGGCGCGATGTGTTTCTCGGCCCCGCCCGCCCTCACGCCACTCGGCGATCAAGGGCGCCACCTGGCGGACGCTGCGGCGAACGGGCGGGGCCGGCGATGGNGACAGGTTTTCACTTCACAGGTGTTGGCAGAGCCTGCCTGTTTGGGGAGAGCAGCTTGTCTGCGTACATTCAAACGCCTTTGTCAGCCTCTGGGGCTAATGATGCCTATGCTGTAAATAAATAAATAAATAAAAACAATATTGCAGGGAATAGGCATGTGAGAAGAGCCCCCTTCCTCCTGCATACCCGGAGCCCACACGTTCCCGGGCCGCAGAGTGGGCTGCTTGAGCCCGCCAGTCCGGGGGCTGTGGACACCTGTCTGAATCACCAAGCCGCTTCCTTGGGAGCAACAGCAGCAGTTGGGACATGGAGAACAAAAGGTTTCCCCATGGCAAAGCTGCAAGTGGCATGTACCCCACAGAGCTGTGTTTTTGTCAAATGTCTATGTAGTTTTTTCTGTAAAAACTTCCCACACTGTATCTCCAAACTCCCCTTACCAAAGTGCAGTTTGTCTCATCTAAAGAGTCACATGACACTTGAGGTCCTCATCTTTAAAAACCTATTTAAGGTCTTACACAATCAGGCAGGCATTGGTATCATCTACCACAAGTCCTAGTCATCATTTTTCTCTTCCATGGCGGGGTAAGAAACCTGCAAGCTCACAAAACTGGAACACAACCTTACCCACAAAGTCTCTCAGGCCTGCATGTCCCTCTGGATGAATTCCTTGGGGACATCCTGTACTTCCAGGTGCCTTTCAGTCTGATCAAGCTGGTTTTTGTAGCTCTGCAAAGCAGACAGCCACCAGCTGATTACAGTGGCAGCAAATAAGGCAAGAACAATCCCAGGCCATTCTGGGCTGTAAGGTCTATACAAATCCTGGAAGTCCTGCTGAATGCTAACTGGCAGCAAGCACCAATTACTGCGTAATGGGCTCTCCACATGCCCCTTTACTTAATAAGTAGACACAGTCTGCACTCACTTTTGGAGCTCAGTTGTCTCTGGTTGTAACACCAAGTGAATGCTTTGCAGAGGGCCAATCTCACAGTGACTAAAGCTCAGATCGTTATAGCAAAGTCTCAACCAAAAGAAACTGCCACGCTCTTCCCAATTGGAGCAGATGAAATAAAGCCTCTTGGACACAGTTCCTATGTAGGACCCTGCCAGAGCCTAATAATTGCAACATGCTGTGACTCTAAAACAAATGTGTCATGGAGAGATACCCAGGCTAATTCTGAGGGAGTTAAATTTGCCTGGCCGAAACTCTTCATTAGCACAGTGTTATTTCTACCAGTGCTCCAGCCAGTTGTGGTCCCTTTGCCTGTGTCACTGCACAGAGTACATTTGCTATTGTGAGCCATGGATAGCAGCCGGGGTCCCTCTGGGCAAAGCAGTGACGTTCAGACCTGAAAAAAATTTGTGCTTTCTTTTTTCCTTTGCTTCCTATGAAATCTCAATTGACCATATTCTCATTATTCCTTTGCCTGGACAACACTGTGTAAAATTTTTGCTGAATTTTGGGCACTATGGTCCTTTCACATTTTCTGTCACAGGGCAGCTCTGACTTTAGCCAGATGGAAATGCAAACCAGGTTTCACTGAATGCTCAAGTGCCACATTTTCTCCCTAGATCTTCAAAGGGAGATGCTGAAGAGAAGATAACAGAGAAGATCTCTGTGAAATTATGGTGCAAAAAGAAGTTGCTGCCAAATAATCCCAAAGCATCTGAGATAGTTTCCACAAAGAAAGCAGCAGGGACTCCTAAAACACAGTTTCTGTACATCCTTATTAGGAATGTGACACCATTACTTTCACAACTAACACTGTGAAAGGCTGATGAAATGTTCAAAGGAACTTTGGTAGGTTTATTTTTCTCTTTGGGAAACAGAAGTTATCACTAAAGGCCTTATAAAAGGTAAGAAACTTTGACAACCTTGAGTCTCTGCAGGCAGCAATTACATGCAAAATGTTGCCCCCAGTTTATATCCCTTAGCTGTTCTACATTTTTGACACTGAAATCAGGGTGTTTGTAGTCAAGTAGTTAGCATCATGTTATTGTTTAATGAAACCAGCTGCATAAGTGTAATGCCGTGGCTGAGACTTTTTTACATGTAAGCAAGTCAGTGAATTCAGAACCGTGGTTTTGCAGCAGCCACGATTTTCACCCCATGTATTATGGACTATCTGACAGTATTATAGACAAGGAGCCATCTCTGTGTATGCCAGAAGAAAGAAACCAGCCACTGCAATGAAGCCCAGCTGAAGTTTTAGTTGTCCCAAAAGACACATTGAATTTCGACTTCATGGATTTATTACCATACTTTTAACTGATGTGGCCATTTTTATCTGAAATTAGTTTCTTCCTAATTTTGTATATACATATGCAACACAGTGAGCTAATGATGAGTGTCCCATACACATATTTTAGTTCTATGCCTTGACATCCTGTTAATGTAGTTACCAGGATGGACTTTTCTTTGGTCTTAATTCTAAAGTGCATACAGGAGGTGGAAATAGAACCCACTGACTGCACTAGTTCATTGTGTTAACCAGGCAGCCAATACAGAATGAACTCCATATTCATGCCTCAGCATGGGTATCTCTTCAGTATCACACCTTCGCACCTGCAGCTATTTATATGATCACACACTGAAATAAATGCAGCATGTGTGGGTGTATAGAGCTGCACCTGTACATATAATGAGACATTCCAAGAAATATACCAAGTTTTGTTGCAATCCCACTTGACAACATTCTTGTTCATTTTGTCCTGCATGTTCTGTGTTCTGTAGCCTTATCCCTGCTGCTGCTGAATCTTTCTCTCCTCTGGACTGGACTGTCCTATGTACCCACCTACCTCTCTCATCCCAGGGAAAAACCCTCCTACTTTGTCACTTCCTCACTGCTTTCATTCTAAAGACTAAATCTTGTGAACCATCTGCCTATCCAATTTCTGCTGAGCTTGAAGTAGCTGGATATGAAACTGGGCACAGAAGGCAACTTCCACACCCTTTGGGTCTGCTTATTTGCCGGCTTCATAAAGATCATGTGGGCTTTTCCTATAGGGCAGCTACTGACCGGCAAGTCCTGCTCTGGCACAGAAATACTACACATCCTGGGATTGGTTTTGGAAGCCCTCTTTCAGCCAGTGAAAGGACACAAACCTAAAACCTCAAAGGGTTTGTTCAGTGTAGAGCCTAGTATTTAGTATAGTAAAACTATTATTACATCAAAGAGCACAAGGAACACAGACATTTTTCTCCCCAATTTTCAGAGGAGGAAACTGAGCCAAGGTATCCAAGTAAACTGCCCAAAAAAGCATCAATTAGGCTAAATGTTGGAACATCCCTACTTACATGGAATTTCAAACTGTGGAGTAATTTAAAGCTCCTTAAGACTGGCAAGTGCCTGCCAGAAAGGTTAGACATCACATCATCGGTGGTAACTTAGACTACAAGAGAAAACACGAAGAAAATGAAACCATTATTGCTATGCAAAAGTTCTGAAGCCACTGGATGGTGACTTAGAAACATTTGGACGTTGTGTTGTAGTTCCACTCCACCTAACAACTTGAAGTCTGCATATCTGTATATATTTTAAGAAAACAGGAATATTAAGAATTATAAGTTGCTTCCTAATACTTCACAGGCAGACTCGTCATTTCCTAATGGCAAGTGTAGGAGAAAGTGCTGCTTAGTCTTCAGGCCAAGGGACTGTGAGTAGAGGAATAAATTCCCCTCTGATTTTTTTTGTCTCATAACTGGCTAAATCAATCAGTCAGTCAATCAATCAATCATTCCACGCCTTAGTTAACACATCTATATCACAGATAACATCTCAAACTATTTTCTTTTTCCAAAGGAGAGGGCTCCTCTTTGCCCAGTCACACATTCTGTTTTCCCTTCCCTTCTGACAGATGCTTTGGTGAAAGAGAGATTTGTTTTATGACATTTACTGTGTTTGTTGTGCTGACATCACAGAGTCAACGAGAACAAGTATTTATACTTCTATTATGCCCTCATTGAACTGAACAAGGTGTTCAACAGGACATTTTAATTATAATCCCACTTCTAACAGCATGAGTAAAGGTGTTTAAAAAACACAATCAAGCATGAAATAGAATGGTAAACATGCCATTTCAATTACAAAATTATGTATAAGCACATCCTTGCACAGCATAACATTTGAAGACTGCAAGAGATGCTAAAATCCTCACTGAAACCCTGGCAGGTTTTGTGAACAGGATTGAAGGAGCCAAAATACCCCTTCCTCACATTCCTTTGTAAATTCACACTGAATGTTTGACTCCAGAGAGAAAATCATGAAGCCCCAAACTGACAATATTTTGTACAGATTTCCATGGAGAAAAAGTAGCCTTAAGCTTTTTTCCCCATTGCACTGTCATGTCAGACACCTGTTCTGTTTGCAGAGCTCTTTTTCACTTCCCAGCCCAACAGTGCTGGAATTGAAAAGCAAATATCCTGGCAGATCCTTGCACTGTTATCTAGCCCACCTACTGTACCAGTAAAGTGCTCTCCACCAGGACTCTAACAAAGGAAATACTATCTCATGCTTATAGTTACATATGACCCACCAGAAACTCCTGGACATCTGTGGCCCCTCTGGGCACAGGAGGATACTGGGCTGCCCTGCAAAGTGCTGTAAATCCCCCAGGCTGCCACCGATACACGGTGACTTCACCTAGTCCCTGGTTCAGGAAACTGATGCAATACATTGTTTTACAGTGGATGTTCGGGGAACTTTGTTTCCAAAGCTGCACCCTGGAAACAGCTGGCAAGCTGCCTTCTGGTTGCAGAGACACTCACCTTAGGAGCTTCTGAGTGAGTATATGATGCTTCGGTTTGGCAAAGTCCACCCTCTGTCTCTCTCCAGTGAATCAACACACACTGCTTAGAATAATACAACCAGGTTGTCACAGAAGCCTGACAGCTGTGACAGGCTGCTGCAACTCAGATCTTTTCAGCATTGTAAACAAAAGTGAATGTTGATGATTCCAGTGGTTAAGGCTGGGGACAAGACAGGGAGGCCAGTTCTGTCCATATGGAGACAAGCGTGCAGATGAAGGGCTGCTGAGGTGGGAAGATGAAGGTTGGGGCAGATTTGCCAGCTTTCTGCAGCCAGATGAGGATGTGGACACTGCTAGGTGTGACTTTCCCCTGTCCTTCAGGTAAACTCCTCTCTCCAAAGCAGCAGCACAATGCCCTCCTGTTTTTCCACACAGCCCCAGTGAGGAGAAAATTGGAACAACTTGCACTTTTGCCATGCAGATTAGACTTGAACCAATGCTGTATGCACTAAGCTCACAAAGACATCTGGAAATCATAATGTGAAATCTGGCGCTATCTCATGATCTGGACTATTATCTTTTCCACAAACTGTACTGTTCTGTTTAATAGACTATGTGATTGTCCATGGTATAGAGTCTTCTAGAAAATTTGACCTGAAAATTACTCCATTATTGTGATTTGATATTATTAACTTTCTCAAAAATGTTATGGTCATTTAGATGACCCTGTAAATACAGTCAATAATTAGGTGAGGTATGTAAGTATCAATATTTAATAAGCTGCCAAACATATATGTAAAAGCATTTAATTGACAAGAAACTGTATGGGGATATGTAGGTATTTAATAGCACAGACAGCATTAAAAGTTTGACTGTCATCCCTTTTTTGAAATACAATTTGTTATTCTTTCACTAGCCTTTCAGAACTGAAGGAAAAACTCAGCATATTTTTTCCATTTCTGGAAGAACCTATGTTTCTTAAAATGCCAGAGCACCTCATTAGTGGAAGTCTTGGTTAGCTTGTAGATAGCTGGCAGAGGTGTTTTGTTGTGCTTGTTTCCACTTCATTTTTCTCCGCTATTATGAGTAAGTAGAAGTAAAAGCACAGTTTTCATTGCCTTTAATGGGAGCAGAATCTGCTTTTACTTCATGGCTATTTTCCATTCTTCTCCTGGCATTACACAGAAATGCATGTGAGGTGAGATGCAGTGGAGAGGTGACTTGGCGGTGAGGGTTCCAAAAGCCAACACTAAATGCAGATAACATACTTTTTACTACTTATGCACATCTACAGGCCCTGGCAGAAATTTAAGAGAAACCCTATATGGAGAAGTCATTTACCAAGATTTAAATTTGGGAAATACAGGAAATATGGAAGAACCTAAAATTTAAGGCTCACATTTAACATCTCTCTACTTAAAGCGAAGCAGCAAATGTGGCAAAGCTGTGAAGTTCATTAATACTAGAAGAAATGAACACAAGACCTAACTGATTCCTGAAGCTTCTCCTTGAGTGTACCGTTTTTGTCAAGAGGACAGTTGTGCTGCTGCTTCTCTCTTTCAGAACTGCTGGAGCCAGTTCAAGTTCTCTCCAGCTTCTGGATAAATTGAGTTCCAACATCTACAACTGAACAAATACGCGGAAGGTTTTAAATCATTTTCTCACCACTGGATGCAACGCAGGGCATAATTATAAATTGGGATCATAACTAGTTTGTCCTGAATAGTTATGAGAGGTAACAATGCATGGGAAGGAAAACATCTCATTGATGAAGAGAACATAATTTTCAGGGTCAGTTTTAGAAAGCCGTATGTTTTATCCATACGTTCAACACAGAAACAAGCGTGAAGCTTGGCATTTGAAAGGTCAGATTTTAAATTGAAGCCATTGTTCAAACATCTTTCCTTGCAATGAGAAGCAGAAACAGCTTAGGCAAAGCAATCTAAGTCTTTCCTTTCTGACTCTCTTGTGCATGAGGGAGCTGGATTCAAGATCAGTCTCAGGGCTGGTCTCTCTGTGCCTGCCTCCAGTAGGTATTTGTTTCTCTTCCCCAGGGCCAGGCATGTCCAAAGGATGAAACCTGTGCAGGATGAATTCCTGACCATTGCTGCTGGGCATTGCTGAGGCCCAGAGCCTGGACCATGGGACCGTGTGTACTGCTGTGGGGCTGGGCACCTGGAGCACCAGCCAGGCCCACCTATGGGGACAGGGTCGAGAGCGGTGACATCAGCTCATCAGCAAGCCCAAGAGGTGTCAAGACTTTGCAGGCACAAAGGCAGAGGAGAGTGAAAAGGAATTAGCTGAGAGATGATACAACTGCTCTGCAGAGCACAGCCACAACAGGAGCTGTAATCACAGAGGAAACAGTGTCTGTCTGAAACACTATTTCTGCTTTTTTTGTGTAAATATAGGAACTATGACTTCATGTCTCGCACTTTGAGAGATGTACTCTTGGGCTTGTTTTCTACCATATCAGAGCTCTAAGAAATCCAAAACGTGTCTCTCTATTTCAGTTCTGGCTGGAGGTTAATCTCTAGAAACAAGTAATGTAACATTTCCATCTATCTTTTCTACTCTTTTGGCAGTTTTAATTATACTAATATGCTATGACAATTTAAACAAGACATATCTCAGCTTCTGGCCTGCTCTGTAATGGTTCAGCTGCTACATGTGCTCCAGCATATTTTGCTCAGACAGGCTGCTGCTGGAGGCAAGGGGGAGGCAGAATAGTGCCCTTCTGTCATGAGAGGTTTCATTGCACTGATCATTGTATGTTTGACAGATTCTTTGTCAATGTCAAGTGTCTTTTGTGGTTAAGCTCAGTAAAGCTAAAACAAAAGGTCTCCTAGATATTAGATATATAGTGACATTACTGAATTCACTTGGAGGCAGTAATTTTTTGTCAACCTATGAAAAGAAAAATGGAGCTAATGGGAAAACAAAAGGAAGATGCTGGCATGCCTTTTTAGCTATTTTTGTTTATGTCAGACATGGTGATTGACATCTGGCCCAGAACACCCTTTCAACCATTGAGCCTGGTGTCATGAAACAGAACAAAGAGAAATTGCCAGCCAAGAAAACACCACTGGCTCAGAAAGCAGGGCTTTTTGTTTATTTTCTTTTAAGTGTTTCATTTTCAGCAATCAGTATTGTTACACAAAAGTAGTTCACTCACATGCACTTCCCAGTTAGTACTTGGACTTTTAAATTTCCTTCATGTTTGCTTTCTTCCTGCTTGCTTGAATGGCACCAGAGTGCTGGTTTGGTTGGATGACAGTCTGTCATAACAGTGATGTTTGAGGTTAGTGAAAACTGACATGAAAAATACAATCCACTGGCCTTCAACCGAAATAGCAGCTCTGGTTTTTGTGGAGTTGGCAGGCAGCATTTTTAAACCCCTTTCATGGTGAAGGCAGTTACAACATCTTTTTCTCTGTATCAAGCAGTTCCATCATGAAGTACATTATCTACATCTGTTGTCATGTCAGGATTTTGTCTTCGAAGAGCAGTTTGCTGTTTCTTATATGGGCACTGTTCTTTTGAAGTGTCCTAGAAGGGTTAAGGTAATTTTATGGCCATTCTCCAGGGCCAGGCCAAATACAAAGCTTTAAAATTTGTTTAAGAGTGATTTTAGGGAAGTACCAGAGAGCAGAATAGGTCCTGCAGACACGCAACACCAAGGAGTCTTTGTCACCACCATTCTACACGTTCTGTAGAATTTCAGAGAACTGGTCAAAATTATGTATCAGCAGGAGGAAATTATTCCTTAAATTTCTAACTTCATCTTGAAAGTATGATGCTGAACATAATAGCAAAATAAGACTTTTCACAAGGTGAGAGCAAGACAATACATCAGCCACTTCCCTCCATACACTTATATGCTGAAATCATATCAGAATGTTTACCCTAATAAAAAACTGCCTTAATCACTTAAAAAATTCTGTGGAAGCTGGCCCTTGAATGCATCACACGTGCCAGAGTTAAACATTCTTGCGCCATTTTAACAGGGTGCCCTTCAGGAACACTGGAGTATATTCTTCTGTAGAAGCAGACACTTAACTCCTCTCAGCATTAATAGCAGATATGCTTACACTTCGAGTGGAGAATTTCTCTCTGTCTCTTTGCACAGTGCACGAAGAAGAACTTTGAAGAAATTGAGAAAAACAGAGAGTACACTATATTAATTTTAAGGAGATGAAAGCAGTACGTGTCATTCCTAAATTTCATGGAAAATGCACCGTTAGTAACAAAGATTAGTAGAAAATTTCAAAATCATTCTGGGCAGCATTAAAATCAGTCTTCCCTGATTTTCTGTTTTCCCCTTCTTTTCAAAGCACATACATTAAACTCATTTTATGCTTATAATGTATATAATGATCCTAGACAACATAAGAAGGACACTGGGATTCTTCCTATTTCAGCGTAACGTGGCAAGCCAATTTATGCAGCTTAAACCATTGCTAAAGAAGATGTATCAAAAATTGCCTCTGATCATTACAAATAACAGCCTGAAATGTTCACAAGAAGCTGTTTGCTTATCATATTTTCATTAAAACATCTTTTCACCTGATTTTCTTTTCCCATGCCTGTAACCTGCATTGTAATCAGTCTTATTAACTGAGAACATAAATATGATTTATTATGGTCTGATAATGGAAGCTACATGGACCAAGAGAAGGGATATATTGTCCTTTGATAAAATGGCTCTTTTCTCTCAAATAGAGCTCTATCATGAGAGCATGCAGAATGTAGTGAGTGATTATTTCCTGAGGGTGAATGATGGCAGAACCCTACAGAAAATCTTCTTGTTGGCCATGACAGCCTCCGAGTGTCCCCAAATCTCACTGAGTTTGACAACCTGCAGACACTTTTGATGAACTGTATTCTTCTGTCAGAGACAGCCTGTCTGGGAGGAGAAAAGGGAACCTTTATCGTCTGATCTGCTATTATTGTCTTGATCTTTTATAAGCAATCTCTAATGCACATGAATATAATATCCTTTCACAGAAGTGCCAAACATAATAGAAATGTAGTTAAAGGACCCTTTTCCCGGTTATGTAAATGTCCTAATACCATAATTAGAAAAGATGGGTTGTGAATGATAGCAGTAAGGAAAGGGTAATCAAAATGTTTTAACATTATCTTTCTGTTTTAAAGACCAAAATCTGTGACAAATAGCATTTATGGTAGATACGAGGAACCAGCTTGTGCTGAAGCTTTTACCTAAAAAGAAAATAGTTTTGAGTGTAAAACTGTTATATTTTCATAAAACACATAAATGGCAGCTGGTCTTAAGCCAGGAATGATTACTGGCAGATATGACTTAAAGAAAATGAGTATTCCACTGAAAATCCCTCCATGGCTGTTACAGAAAGAACAAAGTGTTATTATTAAGTAGTGTATTTGAACAAAGGGGTGTTCAAGACCAGCTAAGTTCACCAACAAATTTCTCTTTTATCTACATCCAGAAGAACAAGCATACCCAAATCTTTTTCAATTAACAGCTGTACACATTAGCAAAACACCCGTCTTTCTCAGCTCAAGCAGTCTGGCTTATTTATCAGAAAAAATGAACTGTTTTGGGGGGAAGGTTTCCAAGTTCCCCAGTAAAAGCAAGATACTTGATTTTTCATTAACCTTTTGACATCTGGAGCTGGGATGTCCCAATATTAACTACTAATGGTCTTTTGCATTACCAGTTGGTGTTGAGAGAAGTCCCAATTGTCAGAGTCAAAAGGTTAATCAGCAATTTCACACCGGTGATGTGGTCAGAGTTAGCATGTTACTGCCTAAACAGGAGGAAGAAGAAAATAAAGTGATTAACAGAAAACTACATCCCAACATTGGTAAATCCCTTTTGTATTTTGGTTTTTGCTAGAAAATATTTCATGATCTGTTTACTAAATATTTTGACTTTTTAGAGGACTTCACAAACCTTTGCTGAGAAGTCCAGGTCCAAATATGTGACCAACTTCTTTGGTTTATTCTACTTTTCAAAAGAAAAAAAAAGTAAAATTTTACTTATCCACCAAGTGCTCAGTCCAGACCAGTGTGAGAGAAAAGTCTTGTGTCTGTAACCTATGGAGATTTTAGTAAACCTCTCCAAACAGCCTAATTCAGCCTGAGAGTTGTGTTCTCTCTGCTGGAAGTGAAGACATCTTAGTGTCCATTCACTCAGGGTGAATTTCATAGTGCAGATGCCATTATCAGAGATAAAGAACACTGCAGAGCAAAAACCTGAGTGTAGACTTTTCCCTCCTACCCCTCCTTCTGTTTTGATTGTAGAAAATAAGTCAACAGCGGCATTCCCTTAACAAATATGGACAGCAATATTATTTCATGTGAAAGTACCTACATAAACAGCCAGGCCAGTACCTCAGCTGGTGTCACTTTACCATAGCATACTTTAACTTGGGGCCCAAGACTTGTCTTATCCATAGAAAAACCAGATTTATTTTCTAAAACAAAATATAGACTATTGCTGAACACGTTACAGCTTGGCATTTGCTAAAAATTACAATGTTCACACAAAATGACTCCTCATTTGCCCTGCTATTATCTGATATTGTTAACCATTCCTTGTCTTGTGCTTAGCCCTGATCAAAAACCTTCTGGTATCACTGTATTTATCAGGCTAGTTCTATGGTCTTGAAACATTCTTTTCCCTATGTCCAAGACAAATAAGTAATGAATCTTGCCCAAAACAGCCACCTTCATCCTGGATATTTTCTGCATCAGATGGTTACTCTCATCTCTTTCTCCAGTTCCAACAGAATCTACAGCTAAAATCTTTCCTCTCTTGATTGCCTCAGTTTAAATGGGGACAGGCTTTTACCGTAGAATGTTCTGAAAAAAATACCAGTCTTTCCAAGTGCCTTATTACTTAGTCCACCAATTAGCTACCTATGGAGCCTGAATGTCCTTGTACATCATCCCAGTCCCCACCTGCATACTTGGCTGCATATATTTATGCAATTAGAAATGGTAAAAATCTAATAAAATTAGGACAAACCTGAGCAAGCTATAATTCTGTTTAATTTCTCAAACTGGATTGTTGAAAACTTACTGAATTCCCCAAACCTCTCTCAGGTGCCAATGAGTGAGTCAATATCATACCAAAGATCTCACAGCAGACATAAATTGTACTTCCAGAATCTCATACACACCTTCAAATAATGAATCTAATGTCTCTAAAGTACTGTAAGGAAAAAAAAGAGCAGTTTCCTCCAGTTACTAGCATTGTACTCAGTGGCCCACACTGCAAAAGAAAGAACACAGGGCAGATTTGCATGGGGAAGGAGTGGTCATTTTAAAGGCCTGTGCCTTCTTATACTGTATCTGTATATATGTAGTGCAACAATCCAAGTCTCCTGCCTCCAAGGGAGGACCACTGACATTAGCATACTCGGCTTTGCTAGGTCCTCTTGGCAAGCCCTGAGAAACTCCACATGATGAGAGAATGAGTTTGTTTCATCTCAGTGTGATGCTTCTCCAGACTTTACTTTTAAAAGCCTGTTTTGCACTTTGTTTTATAGTGTGATGGTAACTTGTGGCTTGCATAGAAATAATCACCAGTCTAGAATAATCCCAAATCACTTCATAAGTGTGAATTTGGTTGAAATTAGGAGGAATTTTCCTTGAATGGGAGAACAGAATTATTTAGAGTTGAAGCACAGTAGATCAATTAATAACCAAGAACTTTGTTCTTGGAAGAAAGACTCCGAGATCTTTTAACTCAAGTTGTGAGGATTTTGGGTTTGTATCTAAGCCAAACTAGGTATTTGTTGCAGAATAGGGCTGTTCAGTATGAGGAGGAAATTGCAAGGGTTGTGGCATTGGGTCCATAGTCAGAAGAAAATGTTGTCTGCAGATCAACTGGTTCCTTTTCCTTTTTTCCCCCCTCTATATTAATTTTCCTCACAGACTTCATTTCCAAATACTGCCTTGTTTACTGTTTGAGATCGTAGAGAATCTCAGTGAGGAGGTGACCAGCTCAGAAACAGGTTTTCCATGATCACACAGCTGAGGTACTGCTCCCACTCATACATTATGGGATGCTGAGGTCACAGAAAATAGAACTGGAAGGGTTCATCCAATACCTGGCAGCATTCCCCAGATTTTTGACTATTCTGTCATAGAAATGCTCTGGTAGGTACTTCATCATCACTCCAGTCAGTTATCCCAAACGATAACTCTCCTTTCCTAAGTGACAAAGTCTAACTGTGAGAGAGACCAATTGCTGTTTTAGGTGTTATATATTTTGCTCAAATACAATTTAAACGTATTTATGCCTTTCACCTTATTTCTTCATTTATTTCTGTCTTTGTTACCAGTCCTTCACCATTTTTTACTTCACCTTTCTCCCTACTACTTTACCATTGCTACATTAAGTCACTCCCTTTCTTTTTCTGACCGATGTGCTCATTGGTACCCTTGCATTTCTTTTCTTCTTTGTGTCTTTCCGAACACATGAAAAACAAACTCTCACATGCCAGCAGCCTCGCTACAGAGACCTATCTCTTGACATCTCCCAGAAGGCAGCAGAAGGCACCACTTTTAGTGATTGCATCAGAACCACTTTTCTTAAACAATGAGAAATTAAACAGATGTATTCAAATTCAGGTCTAAAGGTGATGGTCTTGAGGTATGATTGAAGAGCATAGCTAGCTACGGGAAGCACACAATATGGTCGGAACACACATATGAAGGAGCAGGCATTACACAGCCTCTAAAGAGGGACATCAGAACTCCTGGCAGTCATGCTTGCTTCCTGCTGGCTGTTAAGGTGTTTCATGGACAAAATGAGTTACAACACAGGTCTAGACCTACAGGTTCCAGAACATCAAATTAAATGACTTTGTCTCAAATTTATGCCAGATAAAGTACCATCAAAAAGAGCATCACCATAGGCAAAAAATTGTTTTACTTTTGTTGCCTCAAATCAGGCCCATTGCAAGATTTTAATGTACAGGTGGTATAGAAGTCCAGTACTGTCCCTGGGCACTGAAGGCTGCTTGGTCTAACAGGTATTTGGGGATCTCAAGATAATGTCCAAAATTCAGAGAAGGTCAAGCACCGGTGTTTCTTAAAAAACAACTGTTTCAACTTACTCTTTCAATTTTTGACAGAAAATTATTAAAGAGGTGACTACCTCTAGTATGGCAGGAAGCAGTATGATAAATAAATTGGAGGATTAAGGAAACTTACTCCACACTTACAAGAGGAAAACAAGTTTGTTTTCCTGCACATTTCATAGCGCATTGTTGCTGCAATGTAAATTTTTTGAACTGCAGTATTTTCCTATCTTCTTTGACCAGGATCTGTGCCTGAAAGGGCTGAGTGCGGTGGTCTGAAGCAAGACTGTTGAGGTCACCTGATAGAGGAGCAGTTTGCATTAGCAGTCAGGATGCACAGCAACGAGAAGCTCAGCCTGTGCCTCTCCATGGAAGGCCCGCATATAAAGCGGGGAAACTAAACTTGGACTTGGGACGCAAAGGTTCTTTGTTCCCTGCATCATCTCAGACCACATATTTCCTCTCTCCAAGACTCATTTTTTCCCCAAAATAGGGATTGACAGCTTTCTGTCTTCTCTCTCTGGGCTCGTGGCTCTTCTGGCTAGTGGCTGTTCCTGATTATGGGTAGGTCTGATGACTGTGAATCTGACCTCCAGGAGGCCTCTGGACACTTCTATATTATATTTGATAATGAAGCCTCCTGTCTTATCCAATCAAGACAAAAAAAGTAACTCAGACCAGAGAAAACTGTCTCAGCACAAAATGGCACCCTCAGTGCAGCAAAGTCAGAGCCATTAGCTATTGACTACTATAGAAATACTGAAACTGCATCAGGGATTTCTTTCTTTAATTGCTATTTAGGGATTTAAATGAGATTTTTAAAAAGAAAGAAAGACAGAATGTTTAGTCTACAATCACTCTTTGCTGCCAATACAGGCTATCATATAAATTACTTAGACACTTTTAAAAATACATTATTTACTCAATAACCCATAATGGGTCCAGAGCTCCTTTTACACGCTATTATAGAAGTACGTAATTGCTGAATTTTCAAATGGATATTTCTTCTAGGCAATAGTCTGTAATGGCTCCTTCAAAGCTCTTAGGCTTTTATCATATGAAGGCCTAAGTAGAAAATGTTTAGTTCACTGATCATTGACCTAATAGAGAGCAACAGCTTCTCTGGAACAACTATTGTCTGTTGGGGCAGATGATGTATGAATGACATTTTAAAAAATTCTTGGAAGTATGTGCTAGGGAAAAATTACTGTTCTGTACAAAGCAAATACTGCTGATGAGCTCCTCAATATTCTTTTGTTTGGTTCTGCTTGGTTTAGTTTTTTATTTTCTGTGTGAGCCCAAGAGCAAAAGAAAACAGTTAGTTTTGTGTATGAAATGTAAACTCAGTCTAGGACCTGTTTGGATCAGTGAGAGACATTTTGATGTTCTCAAAGATCATTCAGCTCAATTAAAAGTTGTCACAAATGAAAATGCAATGTAGGAAGCTGAATTCTGAAATTAGAGAAGTAAGGGATTATGCAGTGGGGCAAATTACATTTCTTAAAGTCATGCTGAACGCAGTAAAACACACAGGCCTAATCCTGAGCTTGATCTAGAAAGGAAATAGGCAACTTGACACATTGTCAGCACTATTGCTATGAATCTCACAATCACTGAGCTGCTGCTCTCTTCTTCCATTAGCTTTGAAGTCTGCTGCTTCCGTTTGAGACTCAAAGAAAGGTTCAGGTTCCTAAAAGCTTGGTGTAAGAAAATGTATTTTCTCTTCCTACACACTTTGGGCATTAAAACCCTTAGTATTACTGCCAAATAAATGTCAACTGGGTCTAAGAGCAGGACCACCAAGGATTAATGTGAGCTGAGGACAGTCAGACAGAGACCCTCAGAGAGGCTGAAGGACACCTCCAGCTGTGAGCCTGATGGACCAGGGGAGAGGTCCTTGCTGGATGGCACAGCTCCCTCAATGGGAGGGATGTGCTGCTCACCAAAGGAGGCTGCTGAATAACCTGCTCAGGTGCTGGATGTGATCTTGACACTGCGTGCCATCAAACCAGACCAACTATCCGCAGCACAACCCTGTTTTGTATGTGATCTGACATCAGAAGCACTCCCATGCCTTTTATCATTGGATTTCTCCAGCCTGGTAAGGTTGCCTGGGACTCCTAGCATTCTGGCATGATTAACACAAAAAAATACAGTTGCTGGCAATTCTAATAGTTCCTTCTGTTTGATGCATCTGATCGAAGAGAAACTGAAATCACAGACCAATATGCACCCAGGCTGCACCAGTTAGCCTCATCATGCAAATGAGGCACAGTTGCAGGTGAACTTATTAGAGATCAAATAGTTTTAGGCACAGCGGATAATGAAGGCAGAGCGCTTATGTTGCAACAGTCAGAGCTGGAATTTAATCATGTTGTTGATACCTACTGCAGCAGCGAACAAACACAGAAACAGCCACAAAAATAAAACTCTTCGAATGAAAGTAAGGTATAAACCAGACAAATAATAAGAATAAAAAAGACCCAAACCAAGGAGCATAGTGGTTTTAGAGAAGGAAAAATCTTGCACATTAGATCTGGAAAGACTTTGAGCCCTGCTTTTTTCAGCTAAGCCGTTGGATAAGTGGGGGTTACAAGGAAAAACCGATGGGGCGTCACTGTCTGTTCCAAGCAAGAAATGGCTCCTACCTTTGGAGATGGCCCTGCAAGGAGAAAGGGGAATGCCAAGCAGCACAATGCTTGAAATCAGTGAGAGGGTGAAACATAGCTCACACTGAGAAGCAGCATCTACTAGGAAAGAATCAAGATTGAAACTGAGAAGCAGCTTCCTGAGGTGGAATTTCTAACAGAGGTTACACAGCTGACAGGCTGGATTAGCAATTTGGTAGACTTTAAGAATAAATACGTTCTGCAGAGGCATTAGCCCCTTCTGTCTCAACAACCCCTCACATGCGCTTACCATCCTTTATGCAAACATCTGGGGAGACCGTGAGCAGGCCCAATAAGGTTTGCTTGTTTTAAGGAGCAAAGATGAGACCCAGCAGGTGAAACCTGCAAAAGGGAAACATTTGAATTCCTTTTGGTAGACAGACGTGGATAAAAATACAGCTTGGCGTTTCTTCTAATACCATTTGGTAGTAGAAGAGCTCCAAAGATGTCAACAGGAAGACCTAGAGGTTAGAGGGAATGATGTAACCCTATGTGACATAATGCTTGTTGTAGAGATTTCCTGGAACTGATTAGTGCCATTCATGATAACAGCAGCCAGCAAGAGTGTGAGGACTGGGTGAAGGCCCAGGCAGCATTCAGGCATTGGATACTTTTCATTCTCTTTTAACGCGATGTCTGGTCTCTCTTATTTCAGATGCATAATAGAATAACTATGCAGTATTGCCAGGCAGCTTTGTCTGGGAAAACTTGGACGCAGCACAAATACCAGCAATGTGCAGCTACTCCCACGCAAAAGGCCACAGAGAGAGAACTTGCAGAGGTGGAAGGACAACAAATACACTGGGCCCCTCCTTCCTCTAGAATGCCCTCCCCTCCATTCCTCTCTTATTCCCAGAAATATAAGGTGCAGTCAGGTCATCCTCATCAGGATATTTTTTGTGCCTAGTCTATATAGAAATGCTATGAAGTGCCATCTATATTTAACAGGAGGCCTCTGATCAGTGTGAGTGGGTGGAAACCGATAGAGAGTGACATGGATGCTGACAATGGCGCACAAACTCCACGACACTCTTAAAACTTTTAATTGCATTTTAAAGTAATGTAACAAGGCAATGTTTAATGAGTACTTTGTTAAAGAAATTCTGACTTTATAAGCTAATTAAAGAGAAGGGAGGGTTACTGCACTAGGGCAAGAAATCCAGGCTGCTGAATGTCTATACTGTAGCAACATGTAATTCAGATTCAATTGGCAGCTTCGCAAATCTCCAGCCAGCCAGAATGAATGATTACTTTTTTTTTTGACGGGCAAATAAATTATTATTATCATCATGATTATGTTAATAGAAAAAAAAGTGAAGGGTAGTCAAGTACTGTTTTTGCCAGGGTTGGTAAATTTTCATGACACTTTTTGCAAAGCTGTCATATGGCTGGCTTAGATGAAACTGGAAGGCTTTACGTGGGTAACATTTAACTTTAAACATTCTTCATGGAAACTTACATGGCACATAATTTACATATTCAATACCAGTGACAATTTACTTCTCCCATCTGAGCAGGGCTTTCAACTATGCCACTTGAACTAAATTAATAAACAGTAATTAGAGAATGTTGTGCGAGCGAGCTGTTGATGTTGAGAAGATTCTAATCAACACCTTCTTTTAAGGGCCAATTAAAGCTGAATGTATGCAATATAAACATCTTCTTGTATTTAGACATGAACTGGTGAATAAGGTAAAAAATAAAAATCAGAACAATTACAGCAGGTTAGAGATGATCCAATGGAAATATGAAGCTTTATTAATAGTGAAAACAGCAGTAATTTCTGAAAACCAATGGCCACTTTCCATGGAGAAGCACTGACAACTTGTGCAAGTTAATTCTGACCAGGATAAACCTCAATGCTTTCATTGTAAGGTTTTTCTCTGAAAGCAGCTCTGAAGCTGCCTCCAATTTCCACTGCAGTATTCACCTGTCTGTAAGACAGCCCTGCATCTAAAGTGAGTCCAGAGCTGCAGTGGAAAGAAGGCTTCCCTGGGGGAAGGCAGTAAAGGTGAACGTAGCCGTCCCATTACTGTTGCCTCCTAGCAGAGAGAGACTCCCTGGCAGGTGATCTGGGGAAGAATTTGCACAGCGTAGCCCCCAGCAGCACTGCTGATGGGAATACAAACACAAGGATGAGCCTGAGTGAGAGGTAAAGCTGCCCCACATTGTCCCAATTCTATTGCTGGGGAACAGGAGCAGTTAGGCCAGAAGAGCTAATGCACTTGTACCTGTTACCTGTGAGTAGTCCCTCACCCCACCACAAAGGTAAGGTGGTTCACTCCTGAAAGGTGACCTTAAGATAAACCTTGTTTCAAAAATTCCAGAAGGACAGAGGGAAGGCCGTCTTTGACTTTATAAACAGAGAGGATCCTTAGTGTACCAAAGGGAGCCTGCAGTGGTAACTGAGACTTGTGTATCACCATTATGAACTGTCAGTAAGTTGAAAAGAAGCATAACTTCATCCAAACCACAGCTCACTGCTTCCTAAAGCACATCTTTTAAAAAAAATCATCTAAGCTGGTGCAGTGAAGCACATGCAAAATTTGTCCTCCAAGTTAGAAGATATAACAGGCTAATAAAGGTAAGGGAAACATCTGTTCCAATACTGCACCACTATCATTTGGAGAAAATTACTGCATCACTTATGGCCATTTGGTATCCAGAAATACTACCACAGTAATAGGATGTTGTCACCTCAGGCTCTACAGGAATTTTACTTGTTTAAGAATATAGGATTAGGCACATGATCAGTGTTTCTTCCCTTTGAAAATAAACATTTCCACTTACCATTTCTATAGTGGTGTGAGATCATTACCTTGTGACAGTATTTCGTTCCACTGGCATTATCTCCTAATTAGCTATTTAAAAATATATGTAAGGGGGTGGAGGTGGCAAGTGGACTTGTAAACCTGACAGGTCTGATGTGTTCTTACAAGCTCCGCTAATCCCAAACATTGAAAATATATTAGTAAAACCAAATTAGCGCTTTAAAGAACAACACAGCAAAAGCCTCAAGTCTTAAACCCTGGAAGTTCAGCATGCATCAGAGGGGCTCTTATACCCAGAGCAAAGCCCTTGGACAGGGGAGGGGAGCAGGAGCAGGAAGAAGTGAGAAGCAGCATGCCAAATGGGAAGTCAGCCCTGGGAAGAGAGCACCACTGAAAGGCTGATAGCCTCTCCAGTGTGGCCAGCCCTACATTACAGTAGTATCATTACCTAAAGTGTTTGGTGTAGGACTTGGGGACTTCTGAAAAGCCAAGCACGGAGAAGTTTACCGTGGATGAGAAGATACAAGTAATACAAAGAGAAAATATATAACAAATTGTGTTCAATATCCTCTGCACTATCTCCATATGCTGAGAGATTATTGCATTTATAGGCACAAAATCATAAAAGCTTCCTCCAAGATGCTTCATACTATATGAGCAGGTCTGGGGTCTCAGTTTGGAATGGTAAGAATTAGAAAGATGGGTATTCTGGTATTCTGGACCCATTTCTTCTTTCAAGAGGTACGCTAAATTCCTAACAAACTCTCTTTGTAACAAAAGAAACGAGGACACCTATACACGTGACAGGTCATTTTGGACGTACTCAGACACATGCAGGAAGCACGCCCTCAGCAACAGTATTCTTCTAGCCAGCAGAGCCAAAAACTATGATCTGTTTCTGTTTCTGAATTGCTTTTAAAACTCAGTTCAGTAGATGTGTTGGTGATTTTCAGGGTGTTCTGAAGGAGCAAAGTAGATGTCTGAAGAGTACTGATAGTATGAGACAGGCGCTAAATGGGCATTCATTCCGATATCTGCAGTTCTATTCAATATGCAGCATGCAATATTACTTTTGTTCTGATCAGATGGAACTTCTAGGTCCAAATCTGCTTGCAATAACCATGGTCCATCAGTAACTTCACAGCAAACAGGGAGGTGCAGAGGGAAAAACTCATGTAAGCAGGAAGGGAATGAGTCTACATTAATGTCATCGGTATATTTTTGTTTTCCATTTTAAGTTTTCTCTTGCCTAGCATTGATACTACCATGCATTCATAGATAGAAAGCACAGAATGATTTGGGTTGGAAGGGACCTTAAACATCATCTAGTTCCAACCTCTCTGCAAGGGCCAGGGACACCTTCCATGAAAGCAGGTTCCTCAAAGAGCCATCCAACCTGGCCAACTTCAGTCCTTTTTTCACACCTCTTCAAATCCACTTGGTGAATAAATTAAATTAAATTCGTCACTAGCTCTCAATACTTTTTAAATGCAAGCCAAGCCTCTTGGCTTTTCATACCTGGACATCTACATTTTTAAAAATGCTGTTGGATAATTTTTCTCTTTTTCATAGGCTGGTGCTTTGGCCTATATGCACCCTGTGCACTCCCTAAGGCTCATGCATAACTGCAATGGACAATTAGTCCAGCTAAGTCTCCAGCAATTTCAATGGCTTATGCAAGAGTAGATGGGGCACAATATGTAATTTCAGCTTTTTTTGTAAGGGTTTTCAATCGTTCCATGAACTAAATCATTTTATCAGTTTCATTCTCTCTTTCTTTCTTTTTTTTTTAATTCGTCCCATTAAACTACAGAACTGGAACATATTCAAGAATAGTTCCTTTCTGCTTTAACTCAAGGAGTTCCTGACATAACAAAAACTGGTAATTAACTGGCTCGAAGACTTTTACAATAGCCTCTTTAAATAAGTCCTAGTATGCGGCACTTGGAGCACTAACTCCACATTGCTGATACCACTGCAATGCACCCTCTGTTAAACAAGGTTTTCTTCTCTACCTCAGCAACAATTCTTGGCTGTTTTCATCACTGCTCTCCTGCTTGGAAATACCAAAGTCCTCACACATTTCTTTGTGTTGAAAAGGCTACCGAGCTCCTCCACGATGATTCCCTGCTCTCAATCCACTTGGCTCTGTGACACTTCCTTAAACACTCCATTATCAGAAGGCCACTTGCCACCAGCACAAGGACCAAGTGGCAGGTCTCCAGAGGCTGAGCCCAGCCTGGCCTCCCCTCCTAGCTAGTGCCACAGCTGCTCTGTGCTGTTGGCACAGATGCATTTTGGCACGCTTTGGCAGTCCCCATGACCTGCTCCTGCCTCACACCCTACTTAGAGCAGGAAGGGCTCTTCCTGATAGAAGAATCAGGCTTTGATTTTTCAGGTGTCACTCAGCAGTGTGTGACTTGTAGCTGCTGTTGCATGTTGGCTCTAAGCATAGTCAGTTTTGCCTACTCATGCTTATCTCCCCTGGTTACAGTACATTCTATTTCTGGTGAAAATATTACTCTGAGGAGTGTTTGGCTTCACCATACATTTATGCTTCCTGCTAACTAGCCCAAGCCTTATTGTTGCAGTTCCTAATATTTTGCATCATTTGTAGAGCCAGCAATATCGTCTGTAAATAGCATGAAAGAAAACTTTAATATGTGTTTTCCCCTCGTGCTCCAGACAGATTGGTTCACTGTGGAACCATTACATACATGTGTGTTAACCTATATATCATGTAAAATCAAATCATGTAAGGACACCTCAGCCAGAATAAGCCATAAAACTAGATGAGGAAAGGAAAAAACATCTCCAAATATGTACAGCCTAAGTTACAAAACTGTAAGAAAATAAAAAAAAATTGAAAAGGGCAAAGGAGACAAAATGTAAACACAAATTTTTATACACTCTGTGTAATATAGAGTGAATGTCATTTTGACATTCTGGTATCATGGGCTGCCAATATAGTTCAGAAGAGATATCTCCATAATTATGACAATGCAGCTCTCTCACATCAAAGTTCGTTACAAGATCTATGTTTGTGGTTGCTCAGTCTAACTGCCTGCTTGGAAACTAAGCAAGGAAAAATAATATCCTGAATAATTGTATTTAAAGGGTCCAGAAAGATCATGAATCTTCAGAACCACCTTTGGAAATGCAGCCTTTTTAGTGAGAGCCCCCAGCCACACCCCTTGGTGCAATGAGGGCCTCGTGGCAGCTGAAAGTCCCCCAAACCTGGTGCACTCAGGCCTTCTGTAGGACGTCAAGGAAGCAATTGTAACACATCACTAAGTTGATTTTATGCCTTTGAAAAATCTCCTCCTTAACACAAATACTCTATCACTGTCAGCTGAACACATTTAACTTTTGAATTAATATTATTTTTCAGAGGTCAGACATGTGACAGTAACAAAAGTCTTTTGCCAAGCCGTGTATTTCAGGTCTGCATCTGAATTTCCCTAGAGCCCAGTACTGTTTAAATACAAGTTACTGCCTCTGGCTTACAGCTAATGCAAAACTTCTGTTCTCTGAACTCCTTCAAGGCTCTGCTCATGGCTTGCTTCCCCACACAGGCATGGGGAGACACATCCACTCAGTGCCCTCTCCCACGGTACGCACGGCTTAGCAGGTCAGGCAGACCTAACAGCCAGAATGTAAGAATGATGGCAGTCATTTTCCCTCCCTTTTTGTCCCCATCCCAAGACTGCCAGGTGTTTCAGTGGAGCTTTAGATGGTAGCCACATGGTTTGTGAGGAGTCATGCCTCCACCAAGGGCCACCTGCCAGGCTGCCCTGGCACCACCAGTGTGGCTGCTGGTCTGCCTAGCTCTCATGGGATGGTGGAGTGGAGCAAAAGCCTCTGGGAAGAGGGATAGTGGCTGCCTACTCACACAGGTGGACTCTTACAGAGAAGACAAAGATGGTCTCCACTCTAGGGATGGTGTATTTTATATCACATTCCAATTGTATGAAATACCAAACCAGCACTCTGTATGGTGACTTTTGCTGGTTATACAGGTCTAGGATGTTCAGAAGTATTTCAGGAAACACAGTTTCTGGAGGCACATGCAGCTAAAGATGCCTAGGCTCTGCTTTTTGATGGAAAGAAGTAACTTGTCTGCCCCACCACCCCAATGCCTGCGACGCCAGCAGCCATTGGTTAGTTTCAGTGAGCTTTGCAAGAGGTTTGGCCTATGAGTGGTTCAACAGCCCAGTTCCCATAATAAGGGAAGTCACAGATTTCTGCAGTACAGTTTCACAGCAAGCCTGCTGTCACCAAATTAACTATTAACAATACCAACTAATATTGCATAAACACTGACATTAGCTTTCCCCAAGCAATAATGCTATAAATCCTGCTCCTCTGCTGTGAACTGCTGAGAGGATTTGAGGGACACAGTCCCCCTCTCCAGACCTACCTCTAACTGTACATGGCCATTCCTGTGACCCTTTTGCCTCTGTCTCTCAGCACAGGTGGGGTCCAGATCTTCTGTCAGTTAAATTTTATTTTCCAGCCTGCTTATTAATTCAGATAGTGTTTTGGTTCACTTGGCTGGCACAGAGTATTTTCACCACACCCTTGTCTCTTCAGACAAACAACCTCTTTTCTAACCTCTGGCAGAGCTAAACCTAGTGAGTAAGAAGGAACGGTAGTTAAGGCATAATAAATAAAGCCACCCTGAAGAAATACCTACACAAAGCAAGATGAATGGGCATCAACTACCTGGACAGTGTTGCTGCTAAACAAGGGAGGAATAAATCAGACATGTCAGGAGCACTGGGATACCTGACAAACAGGGAACAACGTTTCTTGAAACTATAGTTTTATCTCTGCTTATTTGGATCAAACACTTGTAATAGTTGTGGATTAATTTCCTTCCCACAGTCAAAACAATAAAAGCCAGGCACCATTTTATTAATTTCCAAACCAGCGTCAGATAAGCAGAATTGCATTTAAAAAAGTAAACACCCTGCCATAGAATTGGAGGATATGTAAGCGTTTGGGGTTTTTTTCCTGTGTCTATAAAGGGGGAGGGTTTTAGCATTATGAATAGATTTCATTTTGTAAGTTGTGCTACAAAGCACTGATAAGGCCACGGGAAAGCAGCAGAGATTGAGGCAGAGCAGGAAGAAATACCACCCATATTAGGAGACAGCTACTTACTTAGTGGCTCCCATTTGAATAAAGATGCCATTGTTCAGCCAGAAGAATGCACATATTCACAGGCCCCGCACAGAATAGCTCAGTGTATCTAGAACTCCAGAAGTGTCCAAATTACAGCCGCAGGGCCAAAACTGCCCTTGAGTCTTTCTGAAGAATGACCCTCTGCTTAATTAATCAGTGCTTTAACTGTGAGTGATCCCAGGACACACTTTTCTCAGGCCTTTTTCTTAGCCCTGCTTGTTCAGAACAAACCTTTAAATGTTCTCTGAGTGATTTTTGACCATTTTTCCCCCTTTCAAGATTATTATTTCCTGTTTTACTGTGAAGGCTCATTAGAAACGAAGACCAGAATCTAGATGATCTCAGTTCAGTTTACTTGGATAGGAAATGACTGACTTGGGATGGAGAGACACTGGCTCCCTTTCACGGCCTCCCAAAAAAGATTAAGTCCACAGACTCCCAGAATATTGCTACTGCAATTTTCTTTCCATATAATACGTAAGAATTATAGTAGGGCTGATGAGTTTGTAAGTGCCGTTCTGTTAGTCATATTTGATCCCATTGCCATAACTCCAGCTGTTGTGCATGGGATCTCTTTCCCATTTACTCCACACAAGACAAGTTTGAATTTTCAGCCCTGAGAACTCCTTCTTTCTGTCACAGGCTAGGTTGTCTGGATTCTCATAAAGCTTTTTTTTCTTTTCTATCTAGAACAGAACTGAAATTTGCTAGCAACGAGAAACGCATGAAGGCAATGAAAAACACTGTGCAAAATTTCTCTCCAAATGGGACTACACCTTGTCTACGTAGCTTTGATGATAAAATTCCTCCTATTCTAACTGAAGTTAAACAAGAAAAGTCAAGGGTTTTGCTTAAAATGAAAACAGCAGCACTTTTTTTTTTAACAGTGATCTTTACTGTGAAAACCAAATTAATTTTGACCATATTTCTAAACTTGTAACAAAATATACAAACTAAAAAATGTCAAGACTTTACAAAAGTTAGCATGAATGTTTTGAAAAGCTATAGTGATAATATAATCTGCAGCTGGGGAAGCTGGAGCCATACTGTTTGATAGGCCCTATCTTATAGGCCCTATCTTATGATATCCAATATTAAGCTAAGTAAAATGATATGATCAGATGGCCTAACTAAATTTAGTAGTCTGGTGAATTGCCACTCTACTAAATTTAGTCAGCCTATAATGGGCATTAGATATCTACAGCCCAAATGATAAAATCTGTCTTGCTTTTTCAGGCTCCTAGCAAATGCACAATATACAACTTTGCACTACTAAGAAATAAGGAAATATGCAAGGGAAAGCATGAGAAGGGGGAAACAGGACCTTAAGGAACACAGAAGGAACCAGCATGTGTCAATCCACATCCTCATGCTCAACATTACCCAGCAGCAGATGAAGGCCATGGGTGCTCTCCAGATATGTGACCCAAAGGAGAGGAGGACAAGGAGGATGTGGAAGAGGAGGAGGAGAAAGAGGAGGAGGGGTCTCTAGGCACCCTACTCCTCCCCACTATAAAATTACCACTCCAAATGTAACTTTGTGTTGGAGCCATGGGAAGAAGACTGGTTACAAGTGGGAGTTGGGCTCTCTGAGCCTTGCTGCTCTTACCAAACATATGCTGGCTCTCATTTCATACCATTCCTTTTACATTTTCCATTTGGGGCTTTGTAATCCTGATGATAGACAGGGAAGCATGTTTCTACACAGATTTCCATGCATCTGTGAGCCTGCTTTACAGCTATGAAAACTGCTAAGTCACTTTTCTCAAAACCATATTTGAGGTGTTACTTATACAGTTCCTGCTGTTGAAGGAGATTTCTTCTCAGTCCATGTGTGCTGTGACCTCTCTACTGGTGTGAAACCATGTAGGACACATTTTCTTATTAAATGTGAAATCTAATAAGGCTAGAAGCTTTTAAAATTTCTGCTATTAAAATTAGAAAATAGTAACTGGACATGAAAAGGAATCACCGTAACATTATTCTTAAAAAGAGTTGCATCCTTCTGTTCTCATATAAAAAGCTATTGGATGCCCCATGGAACTCAGGGATACTTTTCAGTTACAGACAAGAAAAAGTGCCCTTGTCCTCACTTCAGTTCCCAGAGCAGCAACAGAGACATAGACATGATATTCAGTAGATTTTGCAGATCTAGCTTTATACTGAAAGTTGAATATCATTAACTGCAAGTGAGCTTTGATCCCCTCCCTAGAATAGGCAAATTTAACCTATCTGATGTATGCATCATTGTCTGCAAGAAGCAATTTTATTGATCATAGCTGGGTGTACATGTTCAACAGTCAGAGACTGGCTTTAAAAAATAATATATCTCAAAATAATCAATATAGAAACTCCTTATTTCCTTAACCGTGTACACTAAAAGGGAACAAATACGTCCTTGGAAGAATGAGTTGTCCTTTTGGCAGAGGAGGATGGGAAGCTTCTAAAATAATAGCTGAGAAGTAGGTATGAAAATCAGATCATTACAGTTATTAGCTCTATGTTCTACATCCATGTAGGCACAGTGTTTTGGAAACAAGATAAAGGAGAGGGGCAGAGTCTCAAAATTCAGAGCATTTTGTTCATTTGTGACATTCCAATTTTCAGTCAGAATCTGCCCTCTTTCAAGATTTTAAAATCGGAGTTCCCAATAAATGGTTGTGGCAAATGAGATCACTGTCTCTGAGTTCCCTCCTCAGAACTTTTGGAAAAGTTGGCCATTTGACCCCAGTTGCATTTGGAGGTTGTGTAGGGCTCAAACACACAGGACTATCACAGATATAATGAAGTGCACCCCTCCCAATGCCCCCATTGAGGTGCCAGCCCACCCCTGCCTCAGAGGGGCTGTCACAGAGGAACCCTATCAGCCACTTGAGAATCCAGCCACAGTATCTAAATACATCAGGAACCAGGATGTCCTAGTTCTGCTGCTCACACAGTAACTTGTTTTCCTTTTTATAATTACGTCTTAATCATTCTTTATGCTGAAATAATCATAACATATTTACAACCAGACTCTATTTTAATTTTTGTCTTCAGATCACTTTCTATGTGGCCTCATACTGCCATTCTAAGCCCAAATGACACCCTTCCTATCAAAGCCAATTTGGATTTATTTTCTCAAACATAAGTTTGCAAGGTATTTCTGTTCAAATGTTTTACTCTAGTTCAGATGTTGCAAATAGATCTGCTGGTGTAAAGAGGCAGAGCAGCAATTCTGGATCTGACCCAGCATGTATTGGGTTTCTCATTGTTGTATTTTGAAACTCTATAATGAAACCTCATTTTTTTAGCATGGCTTCATAACCCAAAAAATGTGATGCTTGGCTTCATAACCCAACAGACATGTTGCTTGCCTGCTCACTCCAGGTGTATTTCTTGCTTTTAGTACAGACGAGTACTTAATGGCAGATAATCAGTGACATCTTTTTTCAAACATCATTAGCCTTTTTTGTGGCTGTTGTTGCTTTTTTTTTTTCTGATATAACTTCTTCCTCATCTGCCATGGGTAAATATTTGGAAAAATCCATTGGCTTCTCATTGTTCTTTAGATGAGTTTCATCTAGACTTGCTCCTTTACACATATTCGTGTTTTACAAGTTCTTTCCCCCTCACTTTTTAATCAAATCCCTGTTCTCACAAGGCCTCCACTTCTTCCTAATTGTCATTCCTTATTATTTTTGTTCAGGTCTGATTTTTTTCTTTAAAAAAAAGCAGCTCTGACGCTCAGCCATTTTAAAATCGTAATTAACTTCATCTCCTTCCTCATTTGCTAATGGGTCTATTTTCTCTCCAGTATTTCCTTTTCCCCTGGTACACTCATAAAGTCTCTCTTGTTTCTCTTTTCCCCTTTGGCTAACTTTAACTCATTCTGCCTTAAGCTGGGGAAAGGGAGACCTTCACAACACAGTGCTCAGAACTTCAACAACATTTTATACTTTGAAAGTCTTTTGCAGACGTCAACTCATTAACTTTCATAACATGCCAGTGAGGTAGAGAAGTATTTATAACTTTGTTTTGATGAGGAAAGGGAAGGGGAGGTCCTGCATAATCGATGCGGTCTGCAGAGGGGCTGCTCCAAGGGCCAAAACCCCTGTCCATGCGTCCAGGCAAGTAAACAATTAAGCCTGGTGGTGGGCACAGCACCATCAACAGCAAAGCTGGAAAGCTCAGCTCAGGGAAGGGAGTGAAAACCTCGCTTTCAGCTGCCTTTATTTCAATTTAATTTTTAGGTGAAGATTCCACAGAAATTACCCACCTAAGTTTCTGTTCAGTTTGCCCGTCAGATGTTCCTTCACATTATTAGTACATCTGGCCTAAAAACACCAAGGGTGAAAGCAGTGCAAGTGTATGCCTAGAGGGTATTTTTTAAAAAGTCGTCACTTTATACAAGCACCCGACAAACATCTTTACTCTTTGATAGCCATTACTCTTAGAAAAACAATTTCAAAACCATATGCTCAAGGTGCTTGAATTAAGATTTAACTAGCCCATTTCACACAGGGACATATCATGGGTTAGGCTTATTTTTGCATGCAAATATGCCAGCCTGGGTTTCCTGTAATTTCCTTTAGTTTTGTTATACCACACAGTAATGTACAGGATTCTCACAGTGTTTCTTAGCATGTAGTCCATGGATCACTGGTGGGCTAAAAGAAATCAGGTATATGAAACAACTGCACAATTTCCAAGGAAGACCAAAAGCCTAAGCCATGCAAGCATGTTCCACAGTGAGCAAACAAAGTGAAGGGGGTGGAATCAAATTAACAAATGAACAATCAAACCTATCTGAATTTTTTGTTGGTTTCCAAATGAAAAGCATTGTGGTTAGGCACACAAGACAGCCTGGGGGTATTTTTGTCATGATCTTAAACAGTGGTTAAACACTGCTTTTTGTGTCTGGAAATCTAAAAAGTTAAACAATTTTCATGAGACTCTTCTTCTAAGATGATGTCAGCAACATCTTCATCACCCTTGCTTGAACTGTGGTGCATCACAACACTTCTCCCTAAAGCTTATTGCAATCCTGCCCCATACAATAGCTGACCACGGGGATCCTTACTGAGCTCTCTGAGGAGTCCTCTCCCTTCCCATTTTGTCCACACTGCCCTCCATGCCCACCACGCCTCTCTTTCACAGGCACAGCCTCTTCCTAGGGGCTTCCAGAGGGCAACGCTGGGGCCATGCTGCAATTTATGGGGCTGTCAACCAGATGAGGTACAGAGCTGTGATCTTCCTCTCTCCTGGGGGACTTCCCAGGGTGGGAAGTGAGATGTGATGGTCTAGTTCCTTCACCTCCAGTGCCTTTTCAAGAAAATGGTCCACTTTAGGTCCTGGATCTCCATTTGTATGTGGGTGTGTGTATGTAGGGGAAAGCATGGGAAGCATCCAGCCCCTAAAAGTGACTTGCAGGAGAGGCTCCGCACAAAGCCTGCTTAGCACTCCCAAACTATGCTGGCTAAATACCCAGTTCAGATGTTTATGGAGGTTTCTTTCTGAGGGCTGAAAGTTTGCATCTGTGCTTCTAGTTCAAGTCCTCTCACAAATTTGAACAAAAAGCTTGTTAAGTTCAGCATCTTCCAAATTGCCCCATATAAGTCACTACTGAAACCACATCCAAATGGCTCCCCCCCGCCATACCTTCCACAGAAATGACCTAAACTTTGTCAGGTTCACATGTCCCTAGAGATGATCTCATTTCACTGCTTCAAAAGAGCTTTGGTCTGCACAGCCTGTAGCAGCAAATTTACACTTCAAAAAGCAGACAGCTTTTTCCACATCTTATTCACTTAATGGGTGAGAATGTAAAATTAGTTCCGTTGCTGATGAGGACCTTGAGCCAAATGAAAAGTGTTCATTTGTCAGCATAGACTTACAGCCTAAAACATGATTATATAGCTAATCCAATAATGGATTTTGATGCTGAGCATTTATTTATATACAGAATGTCTTGTTATCTGTTGATAATCAGGCTCTGCAATTTACTCTCTTTTGTGTCATTAGCCATAGCAACATCTTCCAGACGTATTACATTTGTGTGTCAACATACAAACACACACACAACTTTCCTGACCAAAATGCTCTCTTTGCCTATTTTCCTTGAAATAGCACTGGAATTTGAGCTTTTTGTAGTTTAAAATATTAGTAGGAAATTATTGGACTGAGAACCTCTCTGCATCTTAGAAGTCTTAATAGATTAAAATTTGAAACATAAATTTTGTTTCTTTATCTATAATGTCATATGAACTGATTTATTCTTTTTTTGCCTGATGTGAGTACCAGTACCTAATTATCTCAGATATAAATTTGTATACCTCAAATGGTCCCTATCCTAAAATATTCTATGTCCTGCTAACTATACGAACACGATTATTTGATGGCTGAACAGATCCACTTTTTATAGAAAAGTAAGTAAAACATTTTAAGGTCAATATCAGACATCGATCCTACTTCAGGTACATTAAAATCAATTAGAAAACCAGAAAGCTGTTTGCATATCCTTTTTCAACTTTCTGACTAATTGCTGTTGCTACCTGATACTCCTGGAGTTGTGTGTGTGACTATGGCTATCTAACATTGAAGTACTGGGACAGTTTACTACTCATTTAAATACAGATACATAAAATTCAAATATTTAAAATGGGGAGACATTTCAATAGCTATGCTACAGTAACATTCATCAGATATTAAGAAAAAAAAAGTCTGTGGGAAAGTAAAGTCACTCCAGTATTAAACTGGGAGTTAATTGCAAATGTGGGGCACACCTGCAAACTCTGTGAACAATCCTGCAACACCATACAAGGCAATTTCTGTGCTAAAGGATAGCTCTGCCTGCGGAAACACCCAGGAACACCTCTGGAGGTTGGATGAAGCCTTTTCTAAATTTGGCAGTCAGGAACAGTTTAAAAGTAAAGTCATTAAGTAAAATTTACCCCAAAGGATACTGCAAATCAAGGATGCAGGTGAGATGATGTATGAGCCAAACTCGAGTTGTACCACTGCCTCTCCTACAAGCAGGATCAGGCCTCCCTGTGTGTTTTTGTTTAGCTGAAATTTAGTCTACAATAAATACTTATATATTGCTGCAACATGATGTTTTATTGGGCTGCACTAGTTTACTAAAAACAGCAGGCTGGTAATAGCAGTGCTTGTGGTTCTGCCTGTAATTCATTTGTGGATGGTAATGCACAGGGAGAGATATGATACAAGATAATAAGGCAAATTAAAAAAACTACTAAACTCAGTACTGGCAATATACAGTATATTAGGACCATGTTCAGACAGGCTGATTCTTCGGATATTTTTATTTTTTGTTTTACCTCAGCAAGGTAATTCATTAGATATTCACTTGGGTAAAGAATAAATGAATGTAGCATACATTGTATCCTCACTTTAGCTGCAGAAACAAATCTTTCCTGTACCTGCCAATGTAATCTTCAGAGTTTTCGTTATATAAAACACCTCAAGAAAAATGCACCTTGGTAAGATTTACACTTTATTACTCTAATGATTCTACAAACACTGCCACAATGTGATGAAAGGCAAAGCAGTCCTGATCTGATTGAGAGCTAATAAAAATCAGTACTGAAAACTGAAAATAGCACCCTTATCATCTTTCTTTCATTTAGACCTGATTACTAGGGGATTATAATGCAATCACAGCTATGTGTGAGAGGTAGCTATGGGAACCAGTTTTAACTGTTTATCTAGCCAAAGATCTTAATTTAAGTTTGAACACTCTGATTCATTTATATGTAAGACACCAAGGAGACAAAATGCAGAAGAAACAGATGCTCACTTGTTCTTTCCATTTAACTTCATAAGCTACCAGCCAATTTGTCTTTCAGGGACAAAATTAATTTCTGATGACAATGTGAGCAAGTAATAAACTAGGAGTTCCTGTCCTGGGAAACTTGTTAAGGCCATGTAATATTCTGGAGTTATTTAGAAAAAAACAATTTGCTCATAGACTTGCAGGGACATCTGTAACAGAGTTTCCTTTGTCCCTGCGCTGTTACTCATTTCTGGGGGCTTTATGACACCTTTTCCAGAGGCTGATTTGAAAAAGTTCAAAAGGAAATATATTGCCCATTATTTCTTTCCTGTGGGGTATTTTCTTTTTCTTAGCCTGTTCCCTTTTTCCCCCCTTCATATTCACAAATCACGCACACCTCAATCCACTTGCTTTGCTACTTTCACACAGCCAGAGAAACCAACCACCAGCCAGGAGACCTACAAAATTAATCAAAAATTATCTGAGGAAAAGAATTTGTCAGAAATTTTGAGGCAAGTACACACCTGAAAACATCTAAAAGAGCACTATGAAAAACTCTATGGCACATCTAGGTGGAAGGAGCTTTGCCCATTAATGCTGTAAACTCTGTAACGTTAGCATCATGAGCCGGGGAAAAAATGTCAAAATGAGGCAGGGAGAGAGCAAAAGAGAGAGAGAGATCTCTCCCTAAGAGCTTGCATTTTCAATATGGGCTGTGTGTACATGCTCCTGCATCACTTAACCAAAATGTTCTCCATCTTTCAGTATCTTTGTTGGCGCTATTTCCCCATTTCAGTATTTATTTCACATGTACAAGTCTTTACTCTGGTAATACTTTTCTATCATTTGGCTCATTTATTGGGATTTTATCCACACCTGGCAGCCCCTCCACATCTCAGGTTTTTCTTAGGTAAAGTCCTACAATCTAATGTATATCCATTAGCACATTTAAAATCACTTCTTCTGCTGTGCTTAACACTCATTTATAGCTTATGTGCTTCGCATGAAATGTTCCTTTTCCAGCAGTTCTTTTGAAGAAAGTTTAAAGTAAGTTGCAAAATGTTTCTTTTTCATCTAAACAGGGAAATGAATTTAAGAAAGGAAGAGAAGAGCCTGAAGGTTTAGCTCTTTCAAAATTTAAACAGAATTCAAAACACTGTTGGAACACATCTGTCAGAGAAAGCATGAGAGCACCTGCATTTTAAGAATGAATCTCATCCCTAACTCTCTCTTTGATAATAGCTTGCACGAACAGCACCTTTAAACCACATCAATCCCAGATGCTTTCCATCCATCCAGTTATTATTATGTCCCTTGGCACTGAAGTGCAGCTACCTCTAAACTGAAGCTTCTCAGTGATGTGCAGCCTACTGTACAGCACCACGGCTCACAACAAGAAGTGATTAAAACTATTTAGCTGAAATTATAAAACAAGGGGAACTTTAAACAAGAACTTCAAACCCTGGATTGGCCTGGATAATGCACAGAGCAGTATTAACTCTTGATTTAAAGGCCAGATGGTTTCAAACACAAATAATAAGAATGAACTTTGGATAGGAAAAAACCTAAGAATTCAATGAAAATTATAAACTACCACGGTACTGTTTGTATTTACATAGCAGGATCTCACCAGCCCCCTGCTTGAGCACACAGCTCATGGCCTGGCTGTGTACCTGCAGTGAACAGTGCACCACAGCTCAGCTGTTTCCCACTGCTCTGCTTTACCTTCAGTTAGTTTTCAGTGATCAAGACAGAGCTTCTAGACACAGCCACCCAAGTGTGGTGGCTTGGCCATTAGCACCAATAAGGGTGTCATTGGTAAGGACCACTGCCAACTTCTGATCAGTGGGACCCAGAGAAAATTTAATTTCATTGCTTGAACAGCTATTTCTTTTCATATCATCTTTGCCACACAGCTTTGAAGGCTTTTATGCAAAGGCAGGATACGTACTGAGGCCACACAGATGAAAACAGAGCATTGACTCACGTTTCAAGAACGCAGAGTAAGGAAAGTTCACACACTTTGGGAAAAAAAAGCACAACATTGCAAATTAAATTAATGCTTGGGAGAGATGAGATCAGTCAGTGCCCTGGCATTCTCTTTCACAGGGATCTGCAGCAGGGACATAAGAGCAGAGCAGTGTTCCTTTAGGGGGATGCTGATGAAATTTCCCACCAAGACACTCCAGAGGTTTGGGACATATTGATTACCAAGAAAAATTTAACAAAAAAGAATGTAAGGATATAAAAGAAGGAGACTGTTGGGAAGGTTTGGGTGGGGGGAGTTTGACTCGTTATTTGTGGAGCTCTGTGACAATTCTGAAAATTCATGTTGGCCTGCTAGGAGGCACAAGAGTCACCATTGGGAAAAAAACCAAATGATTTTCTTAGCTGCAGGTACAGGAGAGAGATGGGTGAGGTAGGCCTACAGTTTACATAATATTAATCCTCCAAAACCCAAAATGTTAGTTAGCATACAATTAAGGTAGAAAGTATCCTTAGATTGAAAAAATCCTAAGCCAATAATGTAGATTACTCATAAAGTACAAATACTGGAAAAATTGAGCATTTCAGTCCACTTCACCAGTGACGCAGAGTCCCTGGCAAACTGACTCAGTAAGAGCAGTTCTAGGTGGGGAAGTGCATAAAGGAGAGAGGTGAAGAGTTGAGCTGGGGCACTTTTGGGAAACCTGTTCTACAGAATCACATCTGCTACTTTATTTCCTGTGAAAGTCTGAGACCTGACAACACCACAGTGCAAAATTTCTTAGGTATATCTTTTAAAAACCTTGCAGACCAGGAAGACATTAGTAGAACAATGAAAAACTTGGCATCTAAATAATATGTATTTCCAAAACCAAACAGATATTTTCCACTCTTCCATAAAATTCAATATAATGTAACTTATTACACATTTTAATGCAGAAACTCTTACATAACCTGTCTCCATTTCGATGAAGCTGTAAATTTGGGGGCTGTATGTACGACATGCAATTTTGATTAAGTAAAGAAGTGGGAATAGCACAGCTGGGCTGGAGTCACATGAGTTACAGAAAAGAGAGATTCCACAGGCCTCTCTAAAAAGCTCTCATCACAAATTGAACCTATAACATTGCCTTTATGGTACTGAGCCCACAAGCCCAGAAGATGACAAACTTGTTTAGGGTGGGAGAGGTTGAAGCAGGATGCCCGTGCCTGGGCCTACTTTATTATTTTACAGATTGTAACCACCATATTCCTGCAAAAACAGAAGCAACATGATCTCCCTCAGCAGTACACTAGAGTCTAAACTGACAACAGAAAAAGGAAATGTTTCTTTTAGCTCTAAAAATTAGTGCAAGAAGCATATGTGATCTACATGAGAGCTGTGTCACTAATACCTCAGTCTTCAGTGAAATGATCCCAGACTGGTTCACCTCTGATCTTGGAGGGCGTCAGTTTTCAGAAGACCAGCAAGTCAGCAGATGCTCATCCTTTTTGCAATGCCTCAGTAGAAACCAGGTCTTTGTTTCATGGTGCATAAAGGCTGTGAAATCCATGAAGCTCAGAAATCTCAAGGACTACAAAGTAAACCCACTCCTGTGCAGTGCTAATACAGGAAATTCCAGTGTAAGGGAATGCAGCCTCTGTCCAACATACCAAAACCAGCAGAAAAATGTGGCTTCCCAGGAACAAAACTTTAAACTGGTTCCTAGTGGACTTACGCATAAGTTGACTTTGTGTTAAAGTAACAAGTCCATTGGACCATTCAGCCATGGATGTATTTCAGCTGGCCTTGCTGTGAGAGCAGCAGAGCCACGGTGGACAGCCTGCTACACGTCCCATGTGGGCCTGCAAGACCAGGCACATGGGATACATGGAAAGGGTGATATGCTTTTCCTGATGAGCTCAGGGGAGGCAGGCAGTACTGTGAAAGTCTCTTCCTTTGTGTGAAATTAGAACTACCCTGAGGCTACCAACATCTCTCCCTCCTTGTGAAGTCAGTAAAAACCATCAACACCAAGCATATTAATTTAACTAAGTAGAAAATATAAATTGAAGTATATCTTGTATCATGAGAAATGGTCTTCAGTGTCTCCTGCATCTGTCAAGACTAGCAGTTAGCTAGGATATTGTCTGTACCTGTGTAATAGTAACCTGACTACTGAGACATACGACCCAAACCATGGAGACCATACATGGCCTTCAGAGATAACTATTCTGGAAATGTTGGGGGAAAAAAAAGAGAAAAGATGAGAATTGGACTTTGAACCTGGCATAGTTCCAATAATGACAGCTTAGAGCCTGCCACCCTCATCTTTCCTCTGATAAACAGGTGGCAAGAGAATGCAATAGATGCAAACTTGGGTCTGAGAGTCCCTCTGAAGTGGTCCAAGCACAGTGGCATGGGCACTGCAGGTTTGGGGGCAGAGCATGCACTGGGGTGCAGGTTACAGCATCTGCCTTTTCCTTCCTTTGCAGTTCTATTCGCCTCTGTGGCACAGGACAGGGACAGCATGGATGCACCTGGTGCTTTGAATTTGTTACTTACAACAGTTCCTTACAGTGATGTGCCAACTCAACTGTAGTAAATCTAGTCTTTTAGGTTTAATCATATTATAAATGTTAGCCAGCTATCACAAAAGCAAAATCCCCTCCTTTTTTTACACAGGGGCACTCTCCATCACCCAAGTGAAAGCTAACAACCTGAGAGCAACTGTTACCAACACGTGAAAGCTTAGTTGCTCCAGCTAGATGAAAGGCACCAAACCTGAGACAAGTATTTTGTCAACCCTCATGGGGAATCTTGTAAAGCCATCTCCCATCCTGTAACCGCTCTGTGGTGAAATAGCAGCTTCAGTTCTCTGATGTTGCAATCCAGCACCTTTCACAGGCATTAAATTCCCTCTAAATTAATTCTAAGGAAACAAAAATGCTTTCTGCTCAGTGTTATTTCTATTGCCCAGTTATTTTATATGAATCTGATAACTAGTTTCCTGCTACAGAGATTACATCTTGAATACTTAATGCCAATTTGGAAATTTTTTAGACAAAACAAAAATACATCCAAAACATAACACATACAGTTTAGCTAAGTGTAGAACATTAATGCAAGGCATGATTGGAAAAGCAGCAAATAAATTGGAGGAGGGGAGCAGATTCAGTGGATATCTCAGGGTTAGTACATGCTGTAACTGGTCATTCAGACATTTCTGGTTCTGAAATTACATTTTTTTAATAAAAAAATATAAAAATCTCAGAGTTCAACAATTTAAAAAAAATGTTAGAAAGAAGGATAGAGTGCAGCCAAAGGATAGCCTTTAACAACAATTTCAAAATGAAATCTAAATATGCTTACATAATAGATAAATGTTGGCTTCCAGGGAAGCTTTACAACACTTTAATTCCATCCTGGACTGGGATATATGGAATTGTTTTGAATTTCCATAAGTGTCCAGGGCTCTCTGCTAAGCACACAAGCTGATATTTTGATTCATATAATAGAAGCTATTTTTTCCCCTGAAGTAACTCACTGGGCTCTCTTTGGCAACTTTCTCTGTTACCTTTTGAGCCGCAGTACAATTTTATTAATAGGACTATACAATAATTACTCTTCTCATATTCTCATCAGCTACTGATAACTCAACTGCCCTATTTTTTGTTCCATGGATTCCAGGATCTACATTAAAAAAAAAAATCAGAAGANAATAGGAGTTTGCATATTGGTCACAAGGTTCACTTTCATGCCCCTCCTCCACAGCAAGTTCTTCAGAAGTTTTTCTTACCGTTCATAGCCAAACCAGCAGTGGCCAGTCCATGGTCTATGCATGCACACATGCACAATACCTGTATGGAACAGACAAATTAAACCTCAACTATCCTTAACCTAAGATGAGACCTGGTGAGTTGTCTGAATGGTGCAATGACCTAAGGAAAGTGCGGGCAATTATATTGCCAGGAACAGATGAGGAAAATGCAACCCTGAATTTGAAATTTTCAGACCTAGCTGAGGTTTGCAGACTCCTAAGAAGAGTAGGCAGGTACCTGATCCCGAGACACACTAGGCATACCTCCATTTGTATTTTGTCCTTGTTCATATACAAGTAAAATGAGTAAAAAGATCCTGTAAATGGCTAAATCAATTAATGATTGTTAACAAGAAGTAATATATCAAGAAATGCCTCTTGGCACTATGCCTTCAGTCTGGTACAAGCAGCCCGTTTCTCACTGCTGGCCCCACGGATGGCTCCAGCCCTCATGCAGCAGCTGGCAGCGCCCCGTCCTCCAGTGCTGTCCCTGGAGACCTGGAAACAAAGTGGCACCGGTTCTTCCCCAGGCAGGCCTGCTCAGCCACTACTTCCACAGGGAACATCAGCAGCTTAACATGCAAATACCTCTGGAGGAAGGTGCACATGCAGAGTCCTCAGGCTGGTGGGTGCAGCCTGCAGTGACCGTGGGCACTGGTGACGACAACCTTTATATGCACACAGACTTACAGTATTAATTTGCAAGCAACAGACAGAAGCAGGGCTGTCGGCCAGCAAGTAATATTTTGTAGAGCTGATGCCGTATGTCATATATTAAAGGTCTTACATCAGCACAACACATGGTTTAATGCTAAGTCCAAGGGTGTCCCAATGGAGCCAGTTGCACCTCTCCTGGTCTTCAAAAGAGCTATCCAAAGAGTTGCACACATGGGGGTTTAATTATTTTACTATAACTTTTCCTTTATGTTAGCCTTCTTTTTCAGGCTTCATGTTTAAAGTTGAAGGAAATTACATGAAAAAGCAAAAGAAAGTTAAAGTAGGATTCATAGCAAAGAAAGTAGGTACTTTGACTTTAAAGGCTCTTAAAATTAGGGAGGGACTTGAAGGCCAAAGAAAATGTCCCATGGTGCTAAAATATTTTTATAACTTGTCATTGAGTATGATGCTTTTAAGCAAGTCCACCACTGAAGGCTGTCCTCTGTCGCTGAACACAAAACCCTGTATGATATTTTTATCTAGGCTAGCTTTCCATGGCTAGTGTATTTCAAGACAGGAGGGAGATCTTATCAAAACAGGAGAGATTAGAAACAGCAAGCAAATATGCTCAGCAAACAGATATGAATCTGGAGAGACACCCTCTCCTGACAAAAGCACATCCTATAGATATGGGTTAAAATGGGTTTAAATGGCTATTTTAAAGAGTTGAAAAACCATTTGGCTTCTGCAGACTGAAAGGTGATTCCACGCTGTAACTGCTTGTTGGGCAGAGGCATATGCAAACCCTTTAGTATGGCTGCCCAAGCAGTAGCCCAGGAAGAGTAGCTTTCACAACTTGGCAGCTTGGTGTGGAGATAATCATGTGGATATGGGCTCTGACCTCTGCTAGAACAGATAATAGAACAAAAAAAAGAGGAAGATGGCAAGGAGATACTTGATTTCTTTGGGTAATTGTGACTTGCAGTTTGTTATCACACTTAAGTTGAACTTCAACGGATTTGGGGGTTTTTGTGAATTTTTAGGGAAAATTGATAACATCAGCAGTCACATATCTCCTATTGCCACTCTCTTGGTTCCTAACACAACTAATAATTCAGACCTGATGGGCTCCTTTTGATTGCTTTGGGCCAAGGTGTGGGGTAACAGAAAATGATTGCAAAAGAAGGCAACTGAGAAGAGGCTTTCCTGGCCATAGCACTAACCTTTTGTACAGCTGAGCACCCGCACCACAGATATTGTGTTGGCCTCTGTATTCCCTCCACTGCCAAAGATGGTGACTACTTTCACAGATGGCTTGTTCCTTGGGTGCAGGAGCCTGCTCACATCAGCCCTTGCATTTTCTCCAGTGCCAGGGAGAGGTTCCTCCACCTTTGAAAGTCTGAAGTGGATACCTCATTAGGCCTTGATTATCCTCAAGCAATCGCTTAAGATTTCTTCCCTATTACTGATCTGCCTTTTTTAGCAGGGGTCGTGGAATGGGCAGTGGCTGTCTTGTCTTCGTTATAATGCATGACTTGAAACTTTTCAATTAAGCTTCAGATCAGGCCACAGTACTGAGACCACTTTAACGAGGGTGAGTAATGACCTTGTGCTGCACGTGATTTCTGGCACACCATCAGTTTTAATTCTTCTTGATCTTACTGTAACCCTTTGATACTTTGGATCAAGGGTTCTCTTGAAATGCTTTAAGCACATCGTAGGACTTTCAGGGACTGTTCTGACATGGTTTCTATCCTACTTGTCTCAGTGTAGCCAGACTGTCACCTGTAAGGTTTCCATATAAATTCAAATTGTCAAAGATTAAAAGGGAACTGAAAATCTGGCCTGTGTGCAGAACTGGGGAAATCTGGTGTGGGTCCCTAGAGTGAGCAAATCTAAGGAGGATTCTGCTATGAGAGCAAGGTAACCCCTTTGATGTGCCATGCCCAAGTACAGAAATGCTGTGATTAGAACAGAAAGCTACATTATGCTGGAGTAGTGAATTTAATAAGAACTACCGAGAGAGAGACTTCCAGAAATTTAGACTTCCCAGCTAATACCTGTCTTTACATTACCTATAGGTCAAACTAAAAATCTGTGGTTTTAAACACAGCGAAGACCCTCATCTAGTTAAGCCAGTGATTGAAATCACATTGACATCAGTAGGATAAATATCTTGCCTTTGAATTAAGGACTGTTTGGACCCAGATACAAATCCAAGCCTTGTAGCTGGAATCAACTTGTAAACAGTCTGTGCGTGGACAAAGCAGATAAATTTTGTATTTTCTAGGTGCTTTCCCAAGTCTTGAAGTCTCATGAACTTGGATTTCCTTCTCTTGTGAGAAGGAACAGCATCTAAATGCAAAATTAAATTCAGAAAGAGTTTCTAGAAGGCCCCTGACTTCTAGGTTTGTAGGCTACCCACAGCTGACACAAGACTTCCACGAGCACGAGGCAGTGAAACAGATCCAGGTTTGGTCATAAAATCCCGTACAATACTTCTCATACAAACTCATATATTGCTTTTAGATATAGAATGTTTCACAATGTCTGGATGCACAAATCCTCAAAACAGAGTCATTTTCAACAGGAGCAATCAGTTCCTATTAACAGAACAAGACCAAACACCAGATGCCCTGAGGGGCCAGACTCAGCATTCATGAGGGACAGAAGCAGCCATAAGCCTCAACCCCAAACTATGGGCAGTACCAAGCAACTTACCTATTGAGGAGATGCTGAGAATGGGACTGCAGCGTATGCCTTGCAGGCAGGTATGTGGGAGCCTGCGCTGCGTGGCCCATAGCCCTGCTCTGTCCTGTCAAGGTATCCAGCACAGAGACGATGCTTGCTGGGTTTGCCAGAGGGGTGAAGTTTTAGGTAGCTATTGTCATCTGAAGTCTTCTCTTCAGACATCCCAAAAGCTCCTCTCCTGGCTGACAGGGCACATCAGGGCTGTTGCCCCTGAGCAGGCTGATTTAAGCCTGGCTGCTGACAGTCTAACAGGCTGCCTACTAACAGAGCAAAGCAATGAGATCTTCCCCTCCTGCTACAGTTTAGACATCTTCACCTTTAAAAGCAATGGACTGAGCTACTTAAAAACAAAAACTCCCTGTACTTTTTTAAAAAATTCTTGAAGCTCTTCTTACATGCAGCATGAGGGGGTGTTATCTGCAAAGGTAGCAGAGAAATCCATGTATTTTATTGCAGCTGGATGGTACTAACAGGGAAGTGAAAAAGCTTTCAAACTTTCAATCAGTCACTTGATATATGCAGGAGTTGATTTTTATTAATATGCCTCTAGTCACCAACTGAAATGGTTTGTCTTTTGTTACACCCTTTATAGGAGGCCTTTTTCACTGCACTTGCCTGGTGGTTTCTGCAGAGCCGGTAACATTGAGCAAAACTCATTTCCCAAACCAAGCCTATTGGATAGAATATACATCTTTTATCCTGGGATGTAGCAAGCAGAAAACACTCTCATCTGACACTTTCTTGGCTGCAAGGAGAACAGATCAGCAGTACCATAAGTATCCTACAAGAGCAGGCATTGAAAAGAGGTGAGGGAATCCAATGGATTTCACTCTAGACAAAATTATCATCGCTATGTCAGGATTGAGTCAGGATTGACTTCTTTGTTAGCCTAACACGGTCACACCTATTAGCATGAAAAAAGGCATCGGTCATTTAACACAACCCTCTTTACTGTGCACTGGGAACACAAATTCCAGCTCCTTTGACTCTTAACAAAGCTGCAAAGAGCAAATCACAGCAATGTGCTGTATCCCCATCTCAGGTCCTCTAGGCAGCAATTATAGAAAACGTTTCTGTTATCGCTACATTTCAAAGTCAGAGGATGGCCATGCTGATGTGTGGCTCTAAACCCAGTGGAGCTTGATCTAGTAAATGCATAAAGGGGTCTGTGTGTCAAAGGAGTCTGCTCTAATCAGGGGACAGAAGCCACAAACTTAAAATTGGAAACTGAGATTTCCTCAGCTATTTGACCAACACTTCAGAGCACATCCATACATTTTAAATTTCACACTCTAATAGGAATACATAGCAATGCTCCTTTCAGAAGTGTTGCATTGATTAATAACCTTGTCACTAAAGATGGAAATTGCTACGTAAGTGTTAAGCACTGTTAACTAATGAAAGACAATTCCACACATTCTGGTGGAATCTAGAGAACTTCAACAAAAATTATTAGTTTCATTTGCATTTGTACTCTGTCTGACAACAGTGATCCAGCTGGTGAAAGTTATTTCAAATGTTTACGCTCCATGACTGCCGAAAAAATTAGAGGGAAAATTCTGGCTCATAAGGCAGAATGGTGCCTGCTGAAAAATCTTTAATTTCTGAAATATATGAAGAGCACAAACAACTATTTCTCTCATCAAATAAGCACACACCTCAGTGATATTCAGCTTAATAACTGTGCAAAAAAAGGAGTGGTATTGATGAATTTAAAGGACAGAACAACATTCGGCAGGGAAGCTGCTAATGCTTTCCATTCAGTCACATGTCTTCACTAAGGACTCAGGCTTCCTGGCAAACTACAGAACATCTGTTTTACGAACTTCTAACTCTGTTTTTCTGTGATTCACCTTCCATGCCACATCACCAATGTGAAATACTATGGACCACCTGAGACTTTACTGGCACATGGCTATGGGCACTGCTTTTGGATTCTCAGAAGTAGAACTATGTTTTTCCTCAAATAAACCAATTGGATGAATCTCTGTACCTCTAGATTGTATCATCCTTTCTGTGAATACTTCCTGTGACAGAGTTTGGGATTGGAAACTACATCTTTAAACTTCCATTTCTATGCCTTTGTCATAAACCCATGGTTTCTCTTGATCAGATTTGTAAACAAACAAAAGCAGTTGAGCAAGTCTGGCAGCTTCTGCCTCCAGGACTTCCAGAGAAGAAGCCGGCTGAGATTGTGAGCTAGCAGATGGTAGGCTACAAGAGACTCAAGAACACAGGATACTTCTCTGACACTAGCCTACTCTGTGATGAAGCAAATCATTTTACCTCCAGATCTTTCCCCTTTTTGTTTTTCTGGGTTAATGCTGTCTCTTAATTGATGTTGGTACTAATCTCCCAGGACAATGGGGTTCAAATGGCTCTACGTGCTGTTAAGAGTATGGCTTTCTCTCTGTTTCCTTTGTTCTAACCAACCATTTAGATATGGAGAGAGATTTATCTCTCTTTTCATTACATTTTTATGAAAATAAAAAAGAAAAAAAACCACTCAACAGGCATAATTTTATGACTTATTTGTACATGCCCGTTTTGTCAAGGGATGTGCTGTGCATCTACTGTGAATTGCTGAAAATGTAAGGTAGCTATGAAACACGATGTTCTTGTGCTTACCAGCCCTTTGCCTTTAAAAGAAGATCTGTAGCCTAAACAGGCAGCTTTAAGAACTCTCCCGACTCAGTTGTAATCAAGATACCATCTACTTAAATAAGCATTTGTGCTCCCAGTGATTTTAGGAGATGAATTACTGATCTTATTACCATAGTAAATACCCTCGAGGCAATGCACAGGCCAACAGAATATTGCTTTCTGCTGGTACAGTACCCATTTTCAGGAGAACTCCAGGAGTATTTCTAGCCATGTGGTAATAATAAAAGATTCGCTTAGACTGTATTTGCCAGAAAGTCCTATTTGCAGAAGTGGCTTTTAAATCTTTGACACTGTTCATGGGAAACAGCTTGTCAGCTATGAAAATATTCCTACCAGCTCCTGTATATCAGCCTTACCAGTGGGGAAAAGAGATTTTCAGGTGGCATAGCCCAATAGCAAGTAGAGCAACTTTTCAGCTGACATGGTGAGTGGCAGAGTAACATTACCTGGATAGGCAAAGGTGTTTTTTGCCTGCCAGAAGCAGTGCAGCCTGCGGTGCCCTTTGAGGACAGTCCCCTTTCCATGCACAGCTCTGTGTCTGGGCAAGCAGCGGGAGCCAGAGGACAGGGAGTGACGGCGTGTGGGAGGCCTCCAGCTCAAGCACACTCCATTTATTCATCACTGAACCGTCATCTGGTCAACAGGAAAAGTTGATAAAACTGTTACCTTCAGGACTCTGTTCTCCTTGGGAATAATGAAAAGGTGAAGCTGGTTAAGGTCAGTGCACAGGAGGCCCGACTGAAGGTGGGAGCAGGTTGGCCATGAATTACTGAGCATCATCTGGTATCACAGATAAGCAGAATGGGTAAGAGACCAGGCAGGCTCTACAATAAGGGATGGATTTAATTAACAATTGCACAGAGGGAGCAGACCATAGCATTCTGGCACGAGGACATCCCACATCTGACAGTTGCTTAAAGAGACAGGGAGCACCCCATTATAAAAAATATATTACTCCTCAATGTATTTTTAAAATTACAAGAGAAACAATAACATATTGTATTACCCCTTCTCTCCAGAGCTGCCTGATTACACCAGCACTGAGCACTGCAGGCTCTCTACAGATATTCTGCACTGGGGCCTATTTAAAAACATCAGTCCAAACTTGGTTGCAAAAGTACAGCACTGCTGAAGTCAGAGGGTTTTGCAGATGTAACTAAAGGCAGATGTTGATCCATTTTAACTAAACTATTAAATACATCAATCTTACCCAACCATCTGACACCTTGTCCTACTTCCCAATATTTTGTTTCCCAAAAGTTTATTTAAATTCAGCCAGCTGACAATTTGCAACCATTCTTCTGGGCAACCGTTTTTTTAGAATTTCTTGCTTTCCACCCCCCCCCCCCGCCCCCCCCCCCGCCGTTCTGCTCCCCTTTTTCTCTCTCTCCCTCTCCTTTAAAATTATTACTTTAATGTTAAGTGAATCTTCTAATTATTTTGAAAGTTCAACATGATCATCATTGCGCAGTTCTAGCTGTTCCTCTCTTCAGTCAGTAAAAAACAACAAAACACCCAAGGAAAGACGCTGAAACAAACCAGAGATCAATTCTTATTTCTTTTCACATAAGTGTTAGCAAAACAATTAATTAATGCACAAGCTCCTGAACTCATGGGTCCACATTCAAAAAAATGCGGACAACCTATGGTGATAGTCCCAGCTTCAGTCCCAGTGGGTGTTTAACCACATCCCACAGATCAGTGCAGCTTCAGTGGATGAATTCCCCTCCCAGGGAGCCAAGCATGGGACACACCATTGCTAAAATGGACATAAATGGAAAATAGAAAAATACATCCCTGAACACATCTGCATGAGTAAATCACCTTTTTTCTTCATTCACCTGAATAAAGCACTGCCCAGTCACTGGAAACATTAAATGAAGGGGGAAAATTATTTACTAACCAATCTATAGGAAAAAACATTCAGAGATTTCAGAGCTTCCCTGCTAGTAATGCATCTGATTTTCTATGTTACACCAGCTTTGAGACCATACAATATGACTTACTCTGGACTTTTTCACCGATGACAAGGAAGACCCATGACTGTATCCTTGTCCTTTTGTAAACATATCTGTTTACTAGAGCCCATCCTGTAGAATTAGATAGCTTTTTCTGAATCATACTTAAAAATCAGTACTATAAAATATACTCTTAAAAAAAAAGCCATAGAAAAGGTGTGACTTGAATGCATATGAATTTTTTGAATGAATAGAGCCCTTAATATTTAGTTTTGCCTAATGAAGTAAGGCATGAATGTAAAAGGATTAGTATTCCCGTAACATTCAATTCACACACACAAAGTGTAATTCATGGAACCTGGCTTTAATTTTTTTACATATAAATAATTAATGCTGCATTTAAAGCATGTTAAAATGTTTTATTTCTTAATCAGCTAATTTGACTGAGAAACAAAGATGCCTTTATTTTCATTTTCCTTGACTAGAGTTGCTGTAGTAAAAGGTCCCCTCTACCTTTTGGCTTTTGACTCTCAAGTTTGCTGGCTGCCAATTAGTTTTCCAAAGTCACTATTTTGCAAAATGTTTCTCACTTTTTAAAAATGTAATTGAATGTCTGTACATCACAGAGTTTCTTGTGTGCAGACACAGGGTGTTAAACATTCTTTGGGTTGACTTGGGTCAGCTTTAAAAAATCTCAGACACTGAAACTTGAGAAGCAGTCGTGTGCTAGTGTTTTCTCCACATCCTGTTAAGTGGTTATTTAAAATAGAGTTGTTATACTCAGCAACTGACTTAAAGTGCTTGATATAGTTTACAAGACGATTAATTAAATGAGAGCATAGCATGTGATGCACATGTATTTCCATAATCATTCACATTGGCCTATAGTTGCCCTTTAATTTTCATACTAATTAAAGTAACACATTGAACTGCAAATTGTAAATGGCTGCATTTCTCAGTAGATGTTAACACTGATGTAAGCTGAATGGCAAATAAAAAACCTCAAGAATTAAGCAGAGTGTTTTTTGACTCTGATCCATTCAAGTTTCCCTACTCATTCCATTACTGGACCATGTCCACATTTTAATAAGACTGCATTTTTCCTGTGTTTTCAGCCCTATATTTTTCTGAGGTACAATGTGTGTATTTTTTTGTATTGTGGTGTCTGGTTAGTTGGTTTCCATCTGACACAATAGAGCAGTTATGCAGGGTTTGAAGTTACAGATTTGTTTTTTTAAGTGATGGTGGGGCTAAGGTTTGTAATCTGATGGGCAGAAAGAAAGATAACCTATTTCACGAGTAGTTTTACTTCTTACTTACATCTGATCCATTATCCTCCTTGGTTCTTGTTCAAATCTTCACATGGCTGACTTGGAACCTGAAATGCAAACTGGAGGGCTGCACTTTCAGGTTGCATCAAGGAAGGGGGAAGTTACTCCCTAGAACATTTACTGGGACTTGGAAAAGAGAAGAAACAGATAGGAACAATTATCCTGTGGCTCACACAGCTGCTGGCACTTTGGCTTGACACATGGTCTGATGGGGACCACTGCATCCACCTCAAGCAGTCTCCAGCATGTAACGGACATATGGTAATTGCTATTGAATGAGAAGCAACCTTGGACTATAGGCATATGAAAGACACCTTTTAAAAAAATCCTTGAGAAAAAAACCCCTCTGTCAGGGCCAACAGCTCAAAAATTAGCAACTAATCACTCCTTTCAATGTGTCCTCCATCTAATTGCTTCCATGATGAGGTAGGGGGTTTTTTTCCCTTTCAGAAATGAGCATTATAAAAGATTTCTTTTTAATTTAAAATGAAAAATTCCTCCACTCCCAGGTGACCTATCCAAGAGAAATAATAATAAGCACTCGATTGCTCAAAGAGCATCAGCTCTCACATGTATTACAAGGCTGAGCGTTCATGCTCCCTTCCACCCCGCCCTGCTCCCTTCCCGCAGTGTGTCCTATCTCCAGATCCTAACTTGGTTTGGCCCAAGATGTTATTTGTTAAAATTAACTTTCAGATCAGGCTGGAGTCAGTGTACTTGGCAAGGAGGAGAGGAAGCAAGACTGCAAGGGAGGGAACAGCTTCAGGAGGCAAAGAGGGAAGCTGAAGCCCAAGCAGGGTTTTTGGGGAGCAGAGCAGGCCACAGCAGCACTGCAGCAGGACACAGAAGTAAAGCCAAGTTTGCTCTGAGTTTTGTCACAGCCGCCTTGAGCATTATGCTGTCCCCAAGTCCCTTGTTGTGGGCCTACACCTGCCCCAAGCCCCTGGGCTGCCGCCAGGCAAGGCTGACCTCCTGCTCCTGCCTTGGTGGGGGCACCCAAAGTGACTGTTCCCATGATAGGCTTTGTTTCAGCAAAAGTCTTCTGAAGTTCAGCTGTGGCAATGCTGAACAGCCATGCATTGCAAAATGAATGGAATCACACTGAGGGAAGACTGATAGACTATGGTAATAATGCAAGACCTTTTTTCCCCTCATAAACCAAATTTCCCATACATTTCTGGAAGATTAATTTAGATTTAGGGAGGTTTCAACTGAGATACTGGAAAAAAGACTCTAAATGCACGGTTGGTTTCTACCTGACCTTAACTACTACATCAGCTACCACTGCTCCAGTACATTTATATATAAAATGTTCAGGCATTTCAGCTTAATTACCTAAGAACTCTACAAAAGAAAGCCTTTAAAATGTTTTAATTGCAATTTAGTCTTTCTGAGAGCTACACAACAGTAGTATCATCCATTGAATAATTAACCACGTATGTAAAGAAAAAAATAAAATAACTCTCAGCTACATGGACACAGTCCTGCTTGTTTTAAGTAGATGATGCATGTAAACATGTGCACATACAGAATTAAGTAATGATTTGAGTTTGCTGGATTTTGTTTTTCCTTTGAGACTGATTGGTGTAAATGTAACATTAGATTTATTTTCAAGTTTATCCTCAAACTCTATTGTAAGAAGGAAGGGATTATAGAGGGGGGGGGAAATCCTAGAAGAAAAAGCTTGTGAAGCTTTCTGACTCCCGTGGCACAAAAGGACTGCTGTTTCCAAGTGGGAGGTTCAGTTGACTCTTCCACTTGGACACAAATCTCCTCTCCCCCTCTCATTCCTCTAACTTTCATTTGCACTCACCTACTGAATTCAGCACAGACTTTCTCGGGCTCTGTTGCAGCCTGCACGTTGCCTCCGATGGGACCCTGTTGGTGACGTGCAGGCAGGTGGTGTCAGCTGCTGGCAGGGCAGTTTGCTGGGCTGGCACTGCAGCCCCAGTGGGACCACAGGGCAACACACAATAAAAGCAGGGCTGAGCAGGGCTGCTTCAGCTCAGCAGTATGCTGGCCATCCAGAAAAGGTGCTTACATGAAAGCCAAGGGCCTGGGAAGTCTTTCATCTTTCCAGAATCAAACTCTTTTTTACACAGACTCATGACAGCTGGTTATGATGAGCAAATTAAAACTAATTTAAAAGTTACTCTCGGGCACAATTGTCAGGATTTCATTCAGGAAACTCTCTAAACAAGCACTTAAGTTTAAGCAGGTGCCTAAATCCCACTGAACACGGTAGGATTTATACACCTGTTTTAGTGCTTTCCTGGGCAGGGACAGCCCTCAGCAAGCGGTATGTTCATCCCAGGAGTCCCAAGTCCAGGTGTCTTATTCTCATCCAGGTTTAATTGCCAGTGCCCAGGCAGCACTGGGATCACACCACCCCGACCGGATTTTTATTTTAGCGCACATCCTGCTGTTTTACAAACCTGCCACAGCCCTACAGGCAGCTCTCCTGCTAACAAGCTGTAGCATAGAAATCTGAGCATGAGAGGCATCTAGGAAGGTTCATAGACACAAACTGCCACTGTGGATAGCAATGCTGTTCTTTCAAGCCATGAATAGTGTATTGAGCCATTCCTTTAAGTTGCAGCTGGGGCTTTTCTTCCTTTTTTTATTCTTCTGAACACCATCATTGCAATCTTGTCACAGCAGGGATAGCACTGGGAGCCTCAGCACCAGAAGTCCTCTCCTACCACAGAAGAAGGGTGTGGTGAGGGTGCACATTCATGGTAATTCTCTTTTTTACAAGATAAAACTGAGCCTGCTCAGTGGCAAAATTAGCATGCTGGGAACAGCTCTTCTCACCCTAGAGTAGCAAACTGCAGAGCTGGTGGGAGGAGAAGGGAAAGGAAAACAGGAGTCTGGCAATATGACAAATACTGTGAAGTATTTTTTTGAGCATTAACACTGACCTAGGCAAGACACAAAGTTGAAAAGTAGCAATCATTTTCAATGAAAACCCCACCATGTTTCATAAACTTTGAGTCATTCTTGTTACTTATTTGAAAAACAAACCCAGAGTTTTCATTTCTCTTTCTCTCGCTATGCTGGCAAGAGGAAGATGGGAAAGGAAACAGAAAGAAAGGGTCACCACTAAGCTTTCTAAGGTCTTTCCTTTTGATACTGTGACTTGTTTTGGTTATTTTTTCATTACTTATTTTCACTTAAGCAGAAGGTCTCCAGGAAAGCATTTACTTTGGTTAAAATCAAAATTAAATCTGACCTATCATTGAGGGAAAAAACCAACTGACGTTAAAGAAGACAAACTCTGTATCAGTGTGCTCACATATTAAAGAGGGCATGTGCGAGTCAAATTGCACTGACAGATCAGCATAGGTCAGATCTGGGGGGGAAAAAAAAGGATTTTTAACAATCTTTCAGCCCTCTCTTTATTAGACCTTAATTAAATCAATGGGTCAAAGCAACAGAGGGAAAAAATGGTTCAGCTAGGGGACACTAATCAACCCCTTTCAGTGGACTGAAAAATATCTCAAGCAAGAACCAAGCTTTAAATCAACATCTGCTTCATGTAACACATAAACATAGACATTATTGCTTAAGCAAAAAGTATTTGTAAGACCTTTTCTTGAAAATAAAAAACATTTCTAAAAGAAAATATTGCTAATAATCACTAGGTAGATCATGTAGTGAGCGTGCTTGAATGAGGACAACCAGGCAAACTGTTTGGGGTTTGGTTGAACAGCATCCTCACAAACGTTGTGAATTTTAGAGAACTCAGTGCTAACTGAGCACCAGCTCCTGAGTCATCAGTTGGTGCTCTTTCAATCAGAACATGACATGGCTGTGTTGACCATCAGACCTGTGAGTGAACCATTTAACTGGATTAATACCAAGTCTGGACTTGCCCTTTTTTGTCCGCACAAATTTTGGCTAGAAACATGAACACTCCCTAAGACCCCACTCATATGCATGACAGAAGGGACAAATCAATGCAATTACATTGATGCAACCTCAGTAGCATTATGAAAACAAAAAGGCTTCATCCCTGTGACTGAGAGTGGCGCTTGAGCTACCACAGCCAACATGACTGACAGAGTGAACGTCGGCAATACTCAGCAACAGAATCTGGTCCCCAAACTAGCACTTAACCCCCCTGCAAGAGCTCTACTGCAAACAGACAATGCAGAGAACAAACAGAAAGCAAACAGCTAAGATGAGCATCCTGCCTTGAAGACATAAATGATTACTTTTGAGGATGTTCAGCACAGAAACACCTTTCCTGATCTTCACAGCGTATCTACAGTGTGCTTGCACTGCAGGAGCCAAGCCAAGTGGTGAGACTGAGCCAGCATGCAGCATGGCTGTATCCCTCTGTCCCAGCACAAGCCCAGGGGAAGGAAATATGACTCAGAGCCAGAGGTTTTTCCCCTACTCCTGGCTGGGGAAGCTGACTTTCCATGTGCCTGGGCTGTGGCTGGGGATGAGGAACACCTCCCTGGTTCTCATCCCTCTGCTAGGTTTTGTGCAGATTGGGTCATCTTGGATACATTTCTTGTCGGGATCCAGGAAGCTTCTGTTATGGCTCTACAAAAGACAAGATAGATTTTGCCATCTTGATCTATGCTGCATTAAGTGATAATCTTATATCCTAAAGATGAAGTAGTAGTTTTTAACTAAAGTACAGCAATCAGCAATGAACAAAGTCTGATGTGCAAAACTTACCTATTAAATAACATATAATAATTCAAATTAGCTTAAAAGTGCAAATCTGCTGGTTCAGATTTTATTGGTCATAGCTGAGTAGGTTACATTACTAAGGGAATCACTTTTTACCTGAAGAGCATTTGGAACCACATTCCATGTGCCATTTAGCCAAGGAGAGTGGTGATCTCTCCAAACACGACTGGCTCTGCGCAGTTTTCTTGACAGGCGGCATCCAAGAAATACCACCACCTTGCCATATAATATCTTGCTTATTATAATAATAATTATTCGTCTCTACTGCTTAAAGCACTGCTGCATGAGAAAGTTAGTATTTCCAAGGCGCTGGGTGGAATACCTTTCCCAGAAAACATGCTCTCAATGGGAAACCCAAACATAGTGCTAGAGAGTGATCTTAAGCAGATTTAAATAATTAAATCCAAAATTCTCAAACCACTTGCTGTTTCAAATTTATTTTTTTAATAACAAGCTTGTTTCAGCAACACACTGGATTAGGGTTTCATTTATTCAATATTTAAGGTCTGTCCCACTCTGAGTGTTATTTTAAGTATTTAGGGGAGTTTTTGTGCTTGTGAAAATGAAGATATTGTTGCATTATAAATTCATTTCCTCTGTTATTGCACAGGCCATGCACAGTGCAGCTGTAAAAGGGCTATAAGAGCCCCAGCAATGTCCTCAAGCTCAGTGTGGATGGCCAGGGCTTTGTTTTTGCACAAAGAGGAGCTGGTCCTTTCTTATGTCATCAGCTACAGGTACTTCCTAAACAGCTTTGCTGACTCTGGGCAGCCGTGCCGAGCGAAGAGAAGGCACTCAGTGACAGCGATGACTATCCACATTCCCTGTGGGCCAGCTGCCAAGAGCCACTTTCATGCGGGACTTGAAAGAGGGGTTGAGCCCAGCGCCCACAGCTCCGCACCAAGCAGCAAGCAGTGCAAGCAGCTCCTGAAGCAGGTGTTACCTCCTAAGGAAGGGCTCGGCAGTGGTTGCCATCCACACCAGCAATTTTACAAACAAGCAAATTTCTTATGTGCTCTTCATCACCTCCAGGCATTCATATTCTTTTTAAGTACAGGAACATTAATTAGATTTTGACCACAGACCCCAGATTTGACTTACCCTGACAGGGTTTCCATTAGTGTAATCTGTGGGGGAATTCACTGTTTTAACATCTGTGTGCCTAAGGCCTATCTCACATTTACTGCCGCTGCCTGAAAAGCCTCCCTTGTAAGGCTGTGTGTTTCTTCATGCTCCCAATTTCACAGAAGTCATTTCAGCTCCAAACGGTAATTAGCAAAGGGATGGGCCTCGGCTGACATGAATGCAATTTATTGTTTTCCACAAGGCCCTGAACAGAGCAAACAAAGAACGCAGTCTTGCTGTCTGGCATTTTATTAACTTGTATTGTGTGATGTACCTTACTGAAGGGAGATCTCTCACTAAATGCAGCAGCGAGGAACCAGTAACATGCGTGCTTCTGAAAAATATTAATTTCGGTTCAATTAGGCAAGTTTTGCAGGACCTCAGCTTCTAAAATAGGACAGCCACTTTTATAATTATCTTCTGTATTAACTTTATCACCACCCGACTTTTTACATAAATGCAACCTTTCATCTTTAAAATGCCAACACTTCTTCAATTTTGGCAACCGTACAGCATTGCTAATTATTTGCTCATTATGTGTGGTTAACTGATGAATCATTAATAAATGAATGAATGGCTAATATATTTTTATGGTAATTGGAGATATAACTGATTGCAGACTTCCTTTGCTTCTCAGAACTGCCCTGAATGAGCAGTAGCTACTTAATTGTTTACAGATGATATTTATGCCACTGACTACTCTTCCTATAGCCATGGTGTCTGAGAGGTGAGCCCTCCCTGTGCCCCACGGTGGGCATGGCAGAGCGATGCTCTCCCTTCCCTGCAGGCGCAGCAGATGGGCAGGTGCAAGCATTTCAGACAGGTTTGCCACCAGCTCCCCACAATGGCTGGGAGCAGGACTACTGACACCATCACAGTTGTCGGCATTTCCCAGTAACACCAGAGCCTGACATGGAAATGATACCTTTCTGCAAGCGTTCTCCCGCAGTCTGGGTGTCTGCAGCGAATACCACAGATACGAAAGGGAAATCAGGCTCCACTGACATTTTGTTTTAACCCCATACGGTGCACTACAGTAAATGGCTTACACAACCTCTTGCTGCCAGTGCACAGCTAATGAATTCAGAGATAATTGCAGGGTTGATTTCTTTCTTTCTGTTTGCCTTTTTTTTAATAATCTATCTTTCCATAAATCATTCTATAGGATACGCAGTTCCAAAACACATAATTTAAATCTGCTTGACAATTCAAATCAAAAAGAAAAGATAGTAAGATGGGCAAACAAGGCTCCTTTAGCTATGCACACGCATCCTGAAGATCAAGTTAAAAATGCAAAGGAGATTACCAATTCTTAATTATAATTATTTAACCAGGTGGGTAGTTTCTCTAATGAACATTTCTATGAAAACAGAATAACTAATGATGGTCTTAAAGAAGTCTTTGTCTTCCCATGTACTAATGATCACATTTATAAATATGCAGGAAGGCCCCCATGTACATTACTAATGATAAGTAATTAAGCACCAGGCGTCAAAAGCTATAGAAAAGGGTCAGGGTAATGCAAGAGAAAATTAAAAATGCAATAAAATAAGTTGTGGAGCAAAATTAAATTTCTGGCTTCTGCAGACCCGGCTGTAAAGAAATCTTTTCCCTTTCAGTATAAACCACGGCTGCTGTGGGGTATCCAAACAAAATCTTCTAAGCACTTTCATTAGATTTTACTTGCCTCTGTGCTTGTACTCTTATTAAAACCAAGTGAACCACCAGCCATTTAAAACAGACGCTATATTCAGTAAAGCTGCAGTTTCTTTCAGTGTTTATGAGAAATCACTGTGGCTGAGATTATGGCTATCACCAGCCTCCTCAGAAGCATTTCAAAACTTCTGATGAAAGAAAACAGGGACGTGTTAAAATTGAAACCTGGTTTGGTGATTATTTTTTTTAATCTGGAGGTCAACTCATGAAGGGCCTGTGATTCAATCCCTGTCAGGGTCTCCACCAAGAGGACTCAGACCCAGGAGGTGCAGAGGGCTGGCTCCAGCCCACACCTTCAGTTCAGCCACTGAACCACACCACAGACCATTAAAGCATTAAAGGCCGTTTCCAAATTAAATGAACTGGCTTGTCTTTGGTAGCAAAGACATGTTTTTCTCTCTAAATGAAAAGCTGTTAAATTAGGTAACACTGACACTCTTTCCTGGAGGCTCAGCACAGGGCTGCAGGAGCCTGGAGGTCCCTGTGCTCCTGCTGGCTGCTGCAGCGTCCCTCGCTGGCCTCCCACCAGCATCTCACACCACAGACCCACACCACGGCTAATGCCCCTGCACCAAAATCCCATTTTCTGCTGCTGCAGTTCAGGGTTCAATAGGACAACAGCCTGGGTCTGAAGGGAAGAATGTGTTATTATTATTACTTCTCACTGAAAGCAGGATTAAACTTGTTTGTAAAATCATGGTGAGGAAACAGTAAAAAGTAGAGAGAGGGAGTGACAGAGTAGGGGGACACAAACAAGCGCCATCCCTCTACTGAGCACCTCACAAAATGGTGTTTCAGTATGTGATGGAGCCTTGCCACGCTTGCCATGGCCTGCCTCAGGGCAGCAAATACACAAGATATCTTGGCCTGATCTCAAGTTTTACCAACAGGTTAGATTAAAGCATACACAGTCTTTGTATTTAGAGATTGTGGACATTGTGGCATTAATTGCAAATAATGCTGTGGCGTTTTTTTCAGGTGAAACCAGTGACTCTCCACATTTCTAGCCTTTCAGGACTTCTCTTTGAAAATGATCTTAACATTTACTTCCAAACTGACCTTTCATTGCCTCAGGCTGGGTATTTCCACCACCACCTTTAGCCTGGCTGTGGCCCTGGCTCTCACGTGAAGCACCAGGAGCACAAGCCCCGCCGGGCCAGGTGACGCCCACGGACAAGGCAGCGTGGTTTCCACTTTTATGGGCCATGCAGCCAGCCTGCCTGCTTGAGCTGTTTCATTTTGTCTGCAGCCGAAACTCAAATAACCTGGAGTAAAGCTGTGACAGGGAGACGCTGCGGTGCAAGTGAGCGCGCTTGGCCCTGAGAGCGGAGCGCATGCTGCTGAGTGGCGGCGGGCGGCCAAGCCCCACCTGGGGCTGAGGCCCAAATCCACCCTCCAAGGGTAACTCTTCCTGCAAAATAGCTAAGGGGACATCTCTGAAGGAGACAGCCTCAGGCAGTTCAGGACTGCCACCTTGTCCCTTGGGTTGGTCAGCTCATGCCTGGGGCCACACTCTCTGGATGCTGTGTGGCCCCAGATGGCTCCACATGCCTTGGACAACCCGAGACAGACAGCCTGCACCACCACAGGGCTGCTGCCATGGTCAGGGTCCGGAGGACAGGGGACAAGTGTCTATGTTGCTGCTTGCAATCACTAAAATACAAGAGGGGTAGGAAAAGCAGGTATTGGGTTATAGTTATCTTCAATTAAAAAACTGTTTATCTTTGAAAATACGTATCTGTTACTGACAAGCTCTGAAAACCACCACTCCAAGTCTGTCAGTAAAACCAAATGTTAAATGGAAAATATTTGCCAGGATTTAAAATTAGACCTACACATTACTTACAGATGTTTCAATGAAAAACACTTGAAACTCAACCACATAGAGTAATAAACCCCACAATGGTGTATTTTTTTATACTCCAAGTTAATTTTTATTATATAAGTAGCCATATGAAGAAGCCATTGCATACTGCTTAAATTAAATGTGGAGGAATGAAATCAGCAGTATCCCTTTACAGCATATGGTCCAGCAAATCAAATTATAAAGCTTTCCACATCTCATTAACTGCAATGAGTACAGTGAGATTTCTAATAAGTCACTTCTTTTTCATGTGAGAGGTGAGCAGTGACTTATTGTAACTATTCTCACAGGATGACCCTTGTGCTGAAATTAAGGACTAATCTAAAATGGGAAAGGTCATTTGGTCAAGTCTGATCATAACATTTCCTCGTTATTGTTTTAGTTGGCATTGAAGCACATGCTTTCCCAGTGCATCAGCTGAAAAATGCCTTTGATAATTTCACTGACAGCGAGTAACCCACACACTGCCATTTAATGAGTTTGGGCTGGATTAGCTGACAATAAAGAATACAGTATAAATGCTTTTATAGAATGAGTTTTTCAGCAGGAAAATTTAATGCAGGCATACTTAACTAATTTATTTGCATTTACCACTGAGATGTCAGTCCAAATACCATTCTGGTGAAAACTTCTGGTCCACAGTTAGACAGAAGCCTCACCAATCTCTGCCCCTCCTTGGAAGGAACCTGCTCCATGCCCCCCACTCACAGGCCACCTGTAGCCACAGCTTCGGTTGCAGAGTGGGCATGCCTAGGAGAGAACTGCATTCAAAGGTTCACTTCCTCCTCTGCACAGAAAATCAGATCAACATACAATTGCTCATCATGTGGCTTTGCTTTATGTGGATTCCTGATTTAGTGGCAGATCTGATTCAGGAACTGAGGCATTCCTGGCTCCCTGTCCCAGGCTCAAATCTCTAACCTGAATCCAATCTCCCTTCCGCCATCAGCCTGAAATTGTTTGCTAGAGGATATGTTGACCATAAAAATACAGTACAGTGCACAATGGGAGAAACATCTCAAGACAGTGGAAAAGAGAAAGCTCAGCCAGGCCAGCTGAAACACTTGGGAGGAAAATCAACAGGCTGTTTTTAGCAATTACAAAGTTGTTGGCTGATCTGATGTAGCTGGGCAGGAAATTCCATAGTTTTTGGAAACCATTGACAAAAATGTTCTGGCAGTTCTATTCTCCATTTCGTACTTCAAGAAGAGTTAATGCACTGCGCCCAAGAAGTTCAGCAGGCAAAGCAAAATGGGAGAAAGCTTTTCAACTAAATACGCAGATACATTGTCTTCCACAGTAGCAGAAAAACCCTGTGACCGACTTGAAACCTCCTGTTGTACCATTGTAATGACTGGGCAGTAGTGAGAATGTGATCATTCCTGCCAGGACGTTTCACTTGGTTATTAACCTCATGGAAAATTCTGGAGGACTGTAAACCAATCCTCAAAGGATGGATTTCTTATTTGCTCTAAAAACACAGCCTTACTTTTTTGCAGCCACTACTGAGAAATCTGAAACCTAGCTACTGTTTAGATTAATTTAATTTCCCCCTAATGTTCATTAAATACTAAGTTGTTAGTTTAGGGCACCTCAAGATGAGTGGTTAGAGCTAATTTTTGGGAAAAAGTAGTGTTTGAGTGCAAAACCCAGTGTGCAGGGTATGTTCACGTCTTTTCCTTTGGGCTATTTTAAGCATCTAGCAATGAATCAGTTCAGAAGACCTGATGTCCTCTGGCCCATGAGTGGGGACCAGCAGGTACCTGCACCCATCCCAAGCCCCAAGAAGGGGGGGACAAGGTCTCTGAGCACCTCCATCAGATAGCAGCCAGCCATGGGCTTGCCTTGAGTGGGGGCTAAGCCTGGGATCAGCAGCAGCGAGGAGGAGAATAGGGGAGGAGGAAGGGCACCATGAGGCTGATCCCACTGCCCCACAGCCACACTGTGAGGCACCAGTTCCACTGTCAGCTTGTGCTTCCCATGTACCCTCTGCAACAGCCAAGACTGCTCTCACCCTGCTTCCCAAAACATTTGGTGGGTTGGATGGTATTTTTTTAAAATTGCATATGAAAATTCAGGGGGTGGGGAAACCTTAAAAATACAAGTTGGAACGGTGACACTCAGACTGCAGAATGCTTGAAATAACAATTTTTTTGGCAAACATGGACAATGCTCACATCTCACTAGAGTTAACTTTTGACCTCCAGACCTCAGAGAGTCGGAGTTTCAAAAAATGTAGCTTTGCACAATGTGCACTGAATTACTGCAGTTCTCATGTGCATACAATTGGGTAATTACATATGCAAAAGTTTAAATTAAGGCCAGAACAGACAACGTACTTCAAAACAGTCTGAGTTTAAAAAGCGTGAGTTTTTTTGTTGCAGTGAGTTAAGCTGAATGCAACAAAGCATTTACCAAATAAAAGATCTGACTCTTCCTTTGCATAATGATTACATTGTCCAAAGTACAGTCCTTTGGCACTCCCAGTTATACACCACTGCCTTTAGTATCTGCTGAAGATCCACTGCAGAAGGAGGATAGCACATTACGGCACAGTTGCAGGGCCTTCAGTGAAAAAGGATCTCATTTAAGAGGGCATTTGCAACTCTCCAGTGGATTAATCTGATGCTCTTGATAGTGCCTAGTTACTACATTTATCTAACCACATATTGACATTCTGTGTGTATGGGAAAAACCTGGGAAAAGCCAAAGTGATGATACACTTAGGCACAGCACCCTGCAGCTGTTCTGGAGGGATTAATTTTCAAAACATGGGGCAAGCCCATAGTAAACTTGCAATTCCTACTTTGAGAACTTGGACAGGCTGGTCTGCATGAAGGTTCAGGGAGTATGGCTCAGACATGAGGTCACCCTCCCAGGCTCATTAGAGCCACGACTAAGCAAAGCTATCACTTTTCAAACACCAAATGGGGGCAATTGCTATCAGCATTTCCATGCATGTTTTACTTTAAATAGTTGTTACTTGCTCATACTTCCCATAGCTGAAAATTACCTACATACCTAAATGCATACACTTGTTATGTGCCTGCATACATTTATTTAAAATAGCTTATGCATATATAACACAGAGACACAAAAGTTCTCTGATTCTTGCTCCTGGAGGGGTAATAACACAGAAATATTTAAGATGATTCAACAGTGGACAGCTCAGCAGATGTCTCCAGCATGGTGCAAGACATTAACGTCTGCTGACTCATCATTGCAGTTAATTCGTGGCTGGCTCATGTTCCCGTCATCTCAGCAGCAATTTAGTACTTGGTGAATTTTCTCTCATCAGGAGTAAATGTTATCACAGACTTGTGATTATGTGCTATTTGAAACTGGTAGAGCTAAAGCCATGTGTGATAATAAAAGGTAATTGTTTACCTTTGAAGTTGATATCTATGGCCTTCGCGGCACTCTGCAGGAAATTGGGCCAGTCTATGACCACTCGGGCAGTCAGGCTGCGGCTGACACCCCTCTCCAGGGCGTGAAAATGAGGTGGGTGCACACGCAGAAGTTGAAACAAGCTAGTGGCACTTTTATAGACTTGTTTTCCTCTACTGAGTGAAGCTGATCACACTAAAGAATTCAGTAAGGGAAAGGTTCCCCTTCTATTTAATGTAACGACACTGCTGGCTAGAGTCGAGTAATCTAATTTTCTTCCAGTGGAAGGATGAGCGATGCCATACCAGCTATGCACCCATAAGCACACCTGAGCATAGGCACAAGTGTCACAGACACAGTGAAAGGCGGGGGAGTGTGTCAGCGTGGGGGTGCCCAGTGGCTTGAGGCCAGCCAGCAGCACAGCCACCTGTGTGGGCCCGGCCACACTCCCTGCGAGCAGTGCCTCACCACCAGAGGCCACCGTGTCCTGGGACACGGCACAGCCAGCATCACCTCCATGTCTGGGACTGATGCATGTCAGCTGATGGATACCCTGCAGAAGACAGTATTTTGGGTGCTTTGGAGGCAATTTTTCATTCAGCAGGCAGAAGCTGGGGTGCAATTTCATGCCATCCTTAGGAAGTAGATCCATCACTGCCCAAACTTGGCTCTGCAGTTACTGGCCTGGCTGCAGGCAGACAGAAACTGCATTTACCATTAATTCCCTGATCTAAGAAACAGAGAAAGGTGTAAATCAGAAGTACCAGTTGAAGGGATTTAGTGTTTGTAACGTATGCTATTAACATGCTGTTAGCTTTCACAACTAATTTTCAGCGGATTATAACTACTCCTAACAGAAATGGTCAGGGAGATGAAGAGGTCTCAACATTTTTGCCTGCTTTTCCTTTTTACATCTTATCCTCCCAAACAATCCACGCTGGAATTCATAAATAAAGACATATGCACATTTGGAGCATGTTCAGATCAATTATCCCACATCATTTTTTTTGGAGCTGGGAAGAAGGTATATTGCCTAAACGGTAATGCCTATGGATCTTTAATATTAATGTGATGCTCAAGAGATAATTACTTCTCATGAACCGGAATGAGTCTGGCCAAAAAGGTTGAACACATCCAAAATTCAGCTGATTTGAGTGCAGCTAATTCTGGTTGAGTATTTTTTTCCCCCTTCTGGACACACTGCCAGATGTAATAGAAATAAACCCTATTGAAACTGGCTGAGGATACGTATCATATTCTGATTGGTAACAGATTTGCACATTATTGGACAGGGGAGGAGAATTTACTAAAAAACAAAAGTCAGTTAAAATACCATCATGGTTCAAGCATAGCCCCTTGAAAAAGTAAGAGTCTTTCCCAAGAGGAATCCTCACATGGATGCATACCTTCTGTCCTGGCACAGGATCCCAGAAGGAAGAGAAAGGAAACCATTTACTGCAACCCTGCCCATGGCTGAATGCAAGAAAACGCTGGTGCCAATAGGACGTCTGGAAAAAGAAGAAAAGATTAGGTTTGGATTGAACAAAAATCTAGGAGTGTCAGACTCGTGGCAGGATGCTTAGTGGGTAACTTACAGGGAATGGCAAGGTTCAAAGCCAGAGGAAATAAAAGCTGCCTCCACCACTTTACAGAGGGAAGAGCATCTCTGTCTCTTGCATGGGAAGGGTATGAGAGCCCTCGCGCACCTGCCCTGCAAAGAAACACTGAGCTCAGCTGACACAAGCACAGCAAGTTAATTCCTCCAGCCTGGAGAACTGCTCCTCTCCATGGGACTGCCTTCCAGAAAGCTGCCCAAAACAGGGCTGATGAGTAAGGAAAGCAGCTCCCGGGCAGCCCAGCTCTGCCCTGGCTCCTCCATCCTGCTGCGGATGAGTCATGTACAGAGCCGGAAAGGAAATAAATGCAAACACATGGTGGTCAAAATGGCTTTCACAGAAAAGAAAACATTGGGCTGGAGCTGCTGTTGGTGTGCAGTGTGGAGCTGGCCCTTGTGGGATGGGCACCTCTCGGTGTGCAGCTTTGTGCAGCCGTCTGCCATGGCACAGGCAGCTACCAACACTTCCTGGCTTGCTAAAGCTGTTTGCCAAGGTCAGTTTAAATATATAATTTCTTCATAACTGGTTTTTAAATGTTTAATTTACACGGTTCTGTTTGACATAAAAAAGGTGGGAAGAGGGAAAAAGGGGCAGCAGAGAAAAGGAAAAAGCCAGCAATCTTGGATACAGCAGGAGTGGAGGGACGTAAGGGGAAAAATCTATCTGGAACAAATACATCTGTCTACTTCTAATATTAAATGTAAATATACACTTAAATATATAGGTTACACATTCAAATATGGAAATATAATATATTTATCCTGTGCCACTTTTATTTCACTTCCTCATACAAGGACTGTTTAATGGTTTTTAATTGCACTATCATGTGCTCATGTCTCCATAGCACCTCCTTGCAAAGGCAGGTGACAGGTGAACTGTGGTGTAGCAGATCGCTCCTGCAGGAACCCTCTTTTCTTTGCTTTGGAATAAGGATTTTAGCTGGACTTTTTTTAAGGCTGGTACTTCTCCTCAAGAAATACCCCTGCAGCTGCTCTTGCTGAGCTTTCTGCTCTGACAGGAGTGTCAAAGCACCTATAGAACACCCCCATAATTTTTATTTTGGTGGTCTGACAGCATTGTCCCAATAAGAAAGGCAAACGACAACTGTATTTTTAAGAAAAGTTCTCAAAATTTGATAATGGCAAAAAAAAAAATGTACTCTCCTGGCAAACTTTGTCTACTCCTCCACCCAGAATGATGTGACTTTTTACAAACCATGTGCCAGTACTGCAGCTTCCTAAAAAGTTTCTCTCTAAGCACATTCAGCATGATTTTGACCAGTCACCTCTACCAACATAGTCTGGACCTTGCTATGTGTTCTTGGGCTTTATTCCTTTTACCATCTGGGAAGACCTTTCCATAAACAAAGACCATGCACTGTTTTAATAACACAATGTATCTCCAAAGTCAAAGAAAACACTCATGATTAAAGATGGTCACAGAGAAGGGCCTTGACTTTTTAAATGTCTGAGTGACAAAATAATTCAACCCATTAATACTACTACTTCAAAATTGAGAGGATTTCAGTGGTTCTTGCCAGAAATACTTTACATGTATATCATCCATCTCAGGTTCTTTTTTTCTGATGAATACCCACATACATGTCAGGTGTAAAGGCGTAAGACAACAGCCAGCCACAGCATGTTTTGGTAGCATGAGATGAGATGCTCCACTCAGCTTTTGCATAACTATCCAGCCATGATTTTAAGTATTCAATTCTACTTGTACGACTTCTTAAAATTCCCTGCAATATAATTATACTGATGGGAATGCAGAAAGATAATTGCTTTTAGAGAAAAGTTTCTCTTTTGTTTCACATTCATCTGGCTTCCATAAACAGAACAGGAGACCTTGAACAGCAGAAATATGCATCCATGTGTCTCTAGCTATTTATTTACAAAGCTAGACCTTGACAAATCTAATTTGTTCAATAAAATTAAAAAGTATACACAATAATTCATTTAGACAAAAAGGCTTGAAAAGGAACATCACTGGGAGCGTCTCATCACTGGAAGTGATCAGCTGATTCCTGAAGAATTGGCAGGTGCTCTCCTTTTGGAAAGCAGCAGTGAGGTAGTACTTAGGAGAGGAAAAAAAGTGAGCTAGGAATCAGAGTAGTTCTTTATTCAGACAATAATTATACAAATTAGATCCATGAAAGCCAGAGAATGACTGTGCCTTGAACCCTGTCTGTGTGCATAGAACAATGAAGAAATTAATAATTAAATCTATTACATATGCTCATAACTCAGCACAAAAGATACTTCACTAGCTCAAACAATTCTACATTTTCATTTGAATAAAGCTTTCATACATTTTTTTCTCATTATATATGTATTATGTTTTAAATTTAACAGCTTATTTTGTTGCCTTTATGCCTTGAATTAATAAGGCTACACTTTAATGCACTAATGTTGAATAGCATTAGCATGCTTTACAGTCATTACGTGGTAGGGGCAAAAAAATCCCAAGTTTCCCAGTGGTGAAATCAATTTGCCCATAACTTCCTGTCTCTCATAACCTCTGCTAGCATAGCTTGAAACTTTGTGCTGCTTTTCGTACCAAAAGACTTGTTTATATGTTCTGGCTGCGGCTGGGGTAGGATCTGAAGGTAACACTATTCCATTAAGTTTGCACAAACAGTTCAGGAACAGACTGAAATCTTTTCAGCCAGTTAAAGCAATTAGCAGCCAGATACACCAACCTAATGCTATTTCCTTTGTAAGAAATAATTTAGCCTCAGAAACACAGATGGCTCAGTGAGTTCTGACCCAGAATTATTTTCCTTTGGCCGGGTGGGGGCTGGTGGGGGCGCAGAGCAGGGTGGGGGCTGGAGGGCCAGCCTACTTCACCCCTTCCCAGCTGGAAAGAAGGACTGGCTGCAGCATCTAAATGCTGAGCGTGGATGGAAAAGGATATGGGGGAGAGAAACCACTGAGAGATTTCAGATGTAAAAATTACTGAGAGTTCCTCCAAAGTCCTCTTCCTAGATGGAGGCTGACTCTGGGCCCTCACAGCCTGCAGCCCACGCAGGCCCTCCGACGGCTGCCAAGTCAAATAACACTAATTGCATTACAGATTGCAAGCAGAATTTGCTGTTCTTTTCAACTAAACCCAAGACTTTCCATTTCCATTTTGTTTGGGGAATTTAAGTGGTGTGCATATTCCTACTGCCAGCCAGGATATGGGGTTAGGAAAGGGGTGGCAATCGCTCACTCAGAAACCAAAAGCAGATCTATTAACTTGAGAAACCAGGGAGAGTAGATGAAGGAGCAGGCTAGAGACAGACAGCTGTGGGAACAGGAGCCTTGGAGGAGGCTGGCTGCCCCTCAGACACCCTAGGCAGCGCAGCCCGACAGGGCAGCTGGACCCTGGTCCAGTGTGGTGAGTGCAGATGCTGCTGTGCCTCGCCACAGGTGCCCGCAAACCTCCTGTTCCCCATCATGGGGCACCCACGCCCACGCTCCCTGTGCCACTATGGGAGGCATCAGCGGGGTCATCCTGCGGGGGATACTGAGCCACAGCATAGCCCTCACCCATCCCCCAGAAACAGGAATGTGGGACAAGCAGTGCTGAGGCTGCTCCCTGAGCACGAGTGGGGAACAACCCATCTCAGGGGGCACAACCATGGCTAGTAGTGCTTCCTGCAGAAGTACATGGGAGTGACTTTCAGCATCACGGCATAAAATTCCCCCACTTCCCCATAACTTTTGGAGTAAATTTAAAAAGGTTTAAAAACTTCTGTAGGAAAACCAGATGTCATATTTAACTTAAAAACTTTACATCATCCTATTATTTCCTCAGAAATCAGTAATACAGAAATGCACACGTGTCCTGTCTCTTTTTGCTTAGTTGCACATGGCATTCAAAATCCCTAGCACTACTCAGTACTAAAGTACTTTGCAATTATTAGGATGGCCCCCATTGTCTGGCAACCTCCAAGGAGAAATGAACTCCAATTTTTGGAATGAACAGAAATTCTGACAAACCCTCCCATCAGTCATTTAATATGGGAAGACTCCAGTCCTCTTGAAAATCTCCTCAGCATTGCTCACCCCACTCCGTCAGCTGCAATGCAATACACACTTTGCACTGCAGCATCCCTTTCAGTGGCATTTCAGCTGAACAGAGATGTTAGACTGTCACGCTTATTTAAGCAGAAGGGTTAGCACTGTTCCTTCACACAATACCATATAGCTCAAAGGTGCAGCAAGAAGCTCCAGAAATATGCCAAAAAGGTTTGTGAAAATAAACAACGTCAATTTGCTCCTTTAAGTATCATCATGACAAATTTACCGAGAGGCTGGAGAGATAAAATGCAGCACTTTAAATACCTAAACTAATCAATAGAGAGAGCTGAGCGTGCAATCCATTTTCTGAGAAGGGCAACCTTTTAAGGTTAATTCTTCATTCATATAAATACAATGCGAAGGTCATTATTTAACTTGAAGCAGCCCTTCATTAAACTATAATAATTGGGCTCAATTTAGCACTAAAATGAGCCACCCGAAGCAGCCACCTTCCTGCAAACGCGGGCCGAGCGCGGGAAGGCCGCGTGAGGGCC